>QVXC01000060.1:0-112676 GCA_003501895.1 Phaeosphaeria sp. A1 3.1a
CTAGGCATGCGCAGCGCTCCATAGCCTTAGTGGCTGCATGAGCATCATTGTATTTATGCTAGCAATAGGTAGTGCAATGTAAATGATTTAAAAAAAAAAAAAAACTTGGATAAGACGTAGCACACACCACGATAGAACAACAGAACACCGAACAATCAATCAAGCAATTATACCAAACCTCAGATTTTATCTTTCAATCGTTCTAAATCTGACAAATATAATTAGTAAGCTATTAATATAGAATATTATAAGCTACTATAGTACTTTATATAGTCTTAAACTACCTAGATATATAGATCTAAAGAGTAAGTGTTGGGAGCTGGAGCAGCGGACTGTGAATGCTTGAGGGAAGTCACTCATGTACAAGTTAATCCCTCTCAGCCTAGCTACAGTAGGCATAGCTACTCACGTACGCGCGCGACACAAAGGTGCGTGCGCAACGTAGCACACGCGCGTAACGCAAGGAACGCGCAAGTCTATATAACCCATACGTAGCCCCTTCTGTAGCAGGTAACTAATCTGACTCAGTACACTCAACCCTCGTTGCAACGATCGTGATTGTATGTTTGGTTCAACCTGTCAAATGGAATGAGGTATCACAGAGTATTGATAGTTGTAATGATTGTATTGTGATGTGTTCTGTTGTTCTCTCGTGGTGTGTGCCACGTCTTATCCGAGTTCAGATGGGGGGTTCACTTACCGAGAACGATCAAAGGTACGATAACGTAGCTTTCACTAATGACAGTGCGCAGGGCGTAGTGAGGTCGAGGGATTGTTCAGTGGTAAAACAGTAGACTGTGTGTAGCACAAGGGGTTCTGAAATCCAACCTAGCTAGTAGGTGACAAACTTAGAATAAGTACGAAGGAGTGTAAACTACGCGGGAAACTCAGCCCTTAAATACATAATGTGGGGTGGCTATGGTGCGCATGAAATCTGATGACATACATTTGCGATCTTTGCTTACCGTGATGATGTAGGGTATGGAATACAACGCCGAATAATGTCATTCTTCAAGACCAAAGAGAACGAGCAGGATCTTTGGTCTAAATCTCAGTTGTTAGGGAAGCACATATGAACCTGGTACATATACTTGCCCAGGCTTAGATGCGATTGCTAACAGCAAAATCCAGGCACATACTTCACGAATCATTTTCATGTCCTCTCCAAATCACCTTCTGCGCTTGTCATGAGAGGATGCTTCAACCCCCGACAGAAGCCCTTGGCGCCTCAATCCATGGATAACATCGTGGAGCTTGAAGTTCTGATGGACGACGAAGACAAGGCTGTGACTTTCAAAATGAAGACCATCACGTTCGACGGCACAGAAAACTCTTCACAGAGTCCAAATCCCTTCGGAGGATTCCCTGGCTGGCTGCACCAGCAATATGCCAAGCTCCTAGTGGAGTCTGGAGTGGGCAATTGCACCAAGTAGAAGTTATTTTCGTAGCTTCGGCGTGCTGGGGTCCCGACTCTCCGACCAGGTACCGGTAAGTCCGGTAGCACTTACGCTAGGGAGAATCCCGAGGATCCCGCGCTCACGTAATGAATGGTTGAGGACTCGGAAATTGTTGCAGCGTTTTTTCCACGAATTTGCGTCATAGCATGGAAAATTTGGGATGGCTCGGACGTTCTCATTTTTCGCATCTTCAATTTAGATTTGCTGTTTATTTGCTCTAAAGCTAGAACAACGAGTTGTGTTGAAGCGGCAGCAACCAAGCATAATTCTATCGGATGATACGGCTCAACCTTTCCTTTCCAATGACCAACACACCATCTACACCTGAAGAGCGAAGCACTTCTTCTTTATCAAATCTTTCGGCGTCTGATGAGGATTCGGACCACGTGAGCGACCTGGGTAGTCTGGAGTCAGTACACACAGCGCGTACCAATGATGTTGAACTCGCAAGAACAAAATCCATTGCTGAACAACTCAGCCCTGTCCGCGAGTTCCTCTTTGTGGGACTACTCTGCTCGTCTCAAGTTGCCACGCAGGCCGGTCTTGTCAATGCTCTGAATATCATCCACATAATTGGGAATGATCTGGGTATAACAGATCCGGGTCAGCTTTCCTGGATCGTGGCTGGC
Source organism: Phaeosphaeria sp. A1 3.1a (assembly GCA_003501895.1). Lineage (NCBI taxonomy): Eukaryota > Fungi > Ascomycota > Dothideomycetes > Pleosporales > Phaeosphaeriaceae > Phaeosphaeria > Phaeosphaeria sp. A1 3.1a. The sequence goes on from QVXC01000060.1 coordinate 2,087, forward strand.
TTCTCGTTGACAGTAGGAACCTTCATCCTGCTGTCTGGACGATGTGGAGATGTATTTGGATACAAGAACCTTCTGGTCATTGGCTATGCCTGGTACGCCGTCTTCAATGTTGTTGCGGGATGTAGTGTATATGTTCCCGGGCAGGGAGCACATGTTCTGTTCATCTTTTGCCGCGTATTATCTGGCATTGGCCCCGCAATCCTGATGCCCAACGCTCTTGGACTACTGGGTGCGACTTATAACCCAGGTCAACGCAAGAACATGATCTTCTCAATTTTTGGAGCTTGTGCACCAGGTAAGCACTGACGATATTACGGTCAAAGGTCTCGCATAGTAATCTTTCTTTAGGTGGAGGTGTTCTTGGAGGTGCCATGGCGGGTCTCTGGTCGCTATTATGGTGGCCGTGGACGTTCTGGACGTTCGGCATCGCCGCTGCCATTCTTGGAGTCTTGTCCGTCATCATCCTTCCTTCCGTCCCGCTACGCCCAGAAATTAAAAATCTGCCATTCAGGCAAAAGATTGCAGAGCTTGATCTGATGGGTGCTGCTGTTGGCATCACTGCCATGATACTGTTCAACTTTGCGTGGAACCAAGCCCCTGGTTTTGGATGGCAGCAACCGTACATATATGCTCTTCTTATAGTGGGATTACTGCTGTTCCCACTATTCTTCTGGATCGAACTCAAGGTATCAGCGAGACCCCTGATTCCATTCGACGCTTTAAGCACGGATGTCATATTTGTGCTCGTGTGCGAAGTATGTGGATGGGCAAGTTTCGGTACGATCTTCTGGAGGTCCTCATGGAATACTCATCGCTGACAATAATAGGCATATTCATATACTACTTCGTCCAAATTCTCCAGACAATACGCAACGCCAGCCCAATCCTGGCAATGGCTGAACTCTCGCCTTGCGCAGTCATGGGTGCGATCGCGGCAGTCACCACCGGCCGTATATTATCTCGCATTGGCCCTGCCTGGGTCATGTTCATTTCGATGCTAGCTTTTCTCATAGCGTCTATTGTTATGGCAACGATGCCAATGTACCAGGTTTACTGGAAACAGGCCTTTGTTACCACGCTCATAATTCCCTGGGGAATGGACATGAGCTTCCCCGCTGGAAATCTGATTCTGAGCGATGCAGTAGAGAAAAGACATCAAGGTATGGCTGCTAGCTTGGTCAATACAATTGTAAACTGTAAGTTTTCTTTGGTCGATTCCTTCAAGACCCTCGAGAAACTAATTTTCGGCCAGATAGCATAAGTATAGGGGTGGGAATTGCTGGCACAGTCGAGGTTTATGTTGCGAAAGATCCAAAGACCAAGGAAGACACGTTCTTGGGTTACAAAGGGGCTTTGTATCTATCGGTGGGATTGAGTGGGATTGGTTTGCTTACTAGCGCTTTGTTCATCGTGAAATCACAGATGCGCAGTAAGAGGGAGAAACTAAACCACTACAACAAGCCAGAGAAAGAAACTATATCTGGCTGGTGAAAACCATCCCAAGCAGTCTGTATGAGAACAAGAGACCGCTCTCAGCACCGAGAATGCCGAACTCAACATAATCTAAAACATTCACACACACATAGATGTGCACAATTCTGGCCCGCTCAGGACTTCTCAACCTTGCCGTGGTTCTCAAAGAAGGTGTTTATTTTCAAAGCGAATACACAACCTACAGCGTTTGCAATAGCTCACGAGCAGACTGAACAGATATTGGGCGAGGAAGCGTCACAAATGTTTCGAAAAGATGGAGAATGTTCGCTTGCAGAGCCTGACGTGGCGTGGCCAATGTCGGCAGTTTTGCATGCATAATCAGTAATAAGTGATGACAATAACGACATGAAGCCGGGAAGACTCGGCTGGGTCTCAAGAGCAATAACGCGCACACTTCGCAGTGAAAGGTCAAGCAAGAGCGCGTTTCCATCCGGAAGAGTGCCCAGTTGGTAAGGAAAGCCAGACTGTGAAACTGTCTTTGCGGAACTCGGACGTCAGAATTGACGAGCCGAAACCGATTGCTTCATCGAGCGATAAGCATGTTCCTCGAACCAGTAGCGTTGCCAGTCGCCAAGCTTAAAAGCTCTGAACAAGTACATACCTGCAAAGCTGATGCATGCCCCACACTTGTGAGTTTGAGACAAATCCAGCGGTTCTAAACCGCTTGTTAAGCACGGACCGAAACTATAATCAGAGTACATACCATCCACGGTATAGGTCGATCATGCTATCCGAATTTACCGCGATATTCGCACATCGGCTGATATACTACCTGAGCGCATACAGAAGCTAGTTCTAGTGCCGAGGTGAACTGCCTCATGAGAGTTGTCCACGAAGCGCGGGGCTGCAGGCTGTAATACTGAAGTCCTGGGGCACTGCTACTCGGGTCCTGTTGTGATTCATCAGGGCATAATCCAAACATACACCAATGCCACACCGACACTGGACAGAAGTCGTCGCGACTAAGCGAACGACCCGAGATGCGCAAATCAAAGAGCAACAGCCGAATCTTGATGCACGCAATGATCACGTTACCAGTATAGCAGATGTTGAGTATCTTACGAGATTGATCGAGAAGAAGGATCTTTTTGCGGAGGACATCGTCAAGGCATATATTTTGAAGTGTGTTTCTCAAATGACAGGGGATATAGCCACTACTGACGCCGATATAGGGCCTGCGAAGCACAGGAAAAGGTACTATCGTTCAAAGGCACCTGGATCCTTTATTAAACTTGTGTTACAGACAAACTGCTTGACAGAGGTCTGTTTTCGTGATGCCATTGGTCAGGCTAAGGCTCTCGACGACTTCCACAAAAAGCATGGCCGACTCATGGGCCCCCTGCATGGTGTGGTCATGTCGGTGAAGGATCAGTTCAACATCCAAGGTTTAGATTCGACCTTGGGATACGCCAGCCGTGCGGGCTACCCGGCTACTTCAGATTCACTTTTGGTACAAGTATTGAAGCAACTGGGCGCCGTGATCATCGCGAAAACCAATTAACCTCAAAGTATCATGGTATGTTTCATTCCCTGATGGACTTTCACCAACGGCTAACACTTGCAGTGGTGTGAAACAGAAAATCCCATATTTGGTTTGACAACCCACCCGTCAGATCCAGAACTCACGCCCGGAGGCTCATCGGGAGGCGAGGGAGCTCTTTTGGCCCTGCATGGTTCAATGGTGGGATGGGGAACAGATATCGGCGGCTCTATAAGAATTCCGAGTCACATGAATGGTCTTTGGGGACTGAAACCTTCCGTGAGTGACCACTCTCTCCCATATCTACTACTTCTAACAAGTGAAAGGCTGCTAGAATGTCTTATGAGGGTGTGGAAGTGTCTTTAAGCGGCCAACAGCATGCGCCTTCAGCTGTTGGACCGATGGCGCGCTCTCTGGGATCCCTTACAGTAGCTACAAAAGCAGTGCTTGAAGCACAGCTCTGGATTATGGATTCGCAACTCCCTCCTCTTCCTTGGCGAGATGATTTGTACAGAAATTACTCACAAAAGTCGTTAGTGATCGGCACCATGCTGGACGATGGTGCAGTCAAAGTCCATCCGTCTATTGAGCGAGTCTTTCGTTCAACTGTTGCAAAAGTGCAGGCCGCTGGCCACGAAATAGTGGAATGGGACGTATCACTGAATGCTGAATGCATTGCAATTATGGTAAGCCCACCGCGATGTCAAGCGATTAGGCTGTTGAAACTTTCAGGATGCCTACTACACCGCCGATGGGGGCGAGGATATCCGTAGAGCTGTTACCAATGGTGGCGAACCCTTTCTTCCTCATGTCCAAGCTTTGGTCGATCGTGCTCGATCAATATCGGTCTATGAATACTGGCAGTTGAACAAAAGAAAAGCTAAAGCTCAGCAAGCCTACTTGGACCTCTGGAATCGAACTCATGCACCTTCGGGTCGACCGGTCGATATACTGCTTGTACCAACTATGCCGCATACCGCTGTACCTCATCGATGCTGTCGTTGGGTAGGCTACACCAAACTCTTCAATCTCCTAGACTACACCGCGCTATCATTTCCCGCTGGAAAAGCGTCGAGAGATCTGGATAAGAACTGGCTATCAACAAGCTACCAGCCTCGAAACAATATCGACACCTGGAATTGGGGACTTTACGATGGCGAGAAGATGGAAGGTCACAACATTGGCATACAAATTGTTGGCCATCGGTTCGACGAGGAGAAGGTGTTGGGAGCAGCTCTTCAAATAGAGCGTGTTCTTGAAGCTCAGTAGCAAGGCTAGTCTTGTTGGCACCTCCATGTTTAGTAGCAGGTACTAAGAGTATTGATATACATAGTGTTATTAAGGTGATAATACTACAGGATGAATTGGCTCGAATTCATTGGCATTACGCGGGCAAACGAAATGAAAGCTCAAGGAAGGTAGATATGGACCTGCCTCATTGATGTGCGTATTTGCACCAACACGACTCAGAACTCATTTTTCTCTTACTATCCCACTGGATGTTAGGGGTGAATTAACATACTAAATACTCGTGTAGCTCGTAGCGATTGAGCGGGAATTAATAGTGACCCAACAATGCCAGTGGTCCGGAATGGATGATGATGACCTGCGCGCAATTTCGTCTTGTAATGTTGCGTACCTCGGCCCATGCTTTCTTGTCGCACATAACGGGCCGAGACACCCCGCGCACGGGGACACCCCGCGCACGCCCCAACCCCAAACACCAAACAACTCCTTCACTTCAACACGTCATCACTTTACCAATATGAACAATATTGACAAGGCAATTGAATATTTAGAATCTCTGAAGCCAGGAGAACAATTTCTATACCAGGCAGTTGCTGATAAATATGGTTGCAGTCGGAGTGCGCTGTCCCGAAGATGGAGAGGAGTTTCACGCGACAAGGCTACCCATGACGGACAACAACAAGCCCTTCACCCACAACAGGAATCAGAGCTTGTAGAGTACATCTGTACACTACACGAGAGAGGCCTAGCACCTACAAGAGAGATGATACAAAATTTCGGGTCAGAAATAGCGGGGAGAGGTGTCTCTCTCAAGTGGGTTGACCGATTCCTTCACCGAAACCATGACCACCTCATCATCAGATGGACCCCATCTATCGACAGAGTACGCTCTCATGCTGATTCCTATGGCAAGTACGACTCATATTTCGACTTATTATACAAGAAAATGGAGGAGTATAATATACAACAACGTCTAACGTTCAATATGGATGAAAAGGGGTTCATGATAGGAGTGGAAGCTAAGTCAAAGAGGGTGTTCAGTAAGGCTGTTTGGGTGAAGGAAGGTGCTAAAGCTCCTATCCAGGACGGTAATAGAGAGTGGATAACCATCATTCCGACCATCTGCGCCGACGGAACAAGCCTCTTTACTAGCTTCATCTTTGCCGGAAAGAATAATAGTATATGGAACTCCTGGGTCCAAGATATACCTGAGGAAGAAGAGAACATTCACATCGCGTCGTCACCAACCGGGTGGACCAGTATAGAGCTTGGGCTCTCTTGGCTGAAGCTCTTCCATAAGAGTACTCAGGAGAAAGCTCGAAGTGCATGGCGATTACTCATCCTTGATGGACATTCAAGCCACGTATCGAAGCAATTCTTGGACTATTCACTCGAGAAACGTATACTTGTTATGGTCTTTCCTTCACACTCAACCCACACGCTTCAACCCCTGGATGTCGGCGTATTCGGGCCGCTCTCAAAGTACTATTCGTCTGAACTGCGTATGCAACAACAGCGTAGTCAGGGGCTTCTGCCAGTCAAAAAGCCTGATTTCTATGGCTTATTTAAGCCAGCTTACGCCTCCTCCTTCACCAAGAACACCATCGAAGCTGCTTTCAAAGCTACAGGAATCTGGCCAAAAGATCGGACGGAAGTACTCAAGAAGTTCAAGAATACAACACCACCAGATCAGACCGACCAGATCGCCCCATCTCGTCTCTCTCCTGCTGATTGGAGGCGTGTAGAACGTCTTCTAAAGGAAGCAGTTGAACAGGGGACTGCAGAAGTGGTTGAGAAGCTCTCAGGGGCAATTCACCGCGCTAGTACTCAAAACAAGCTTCTACAGCATGAGAATGAGGGGCTACTTGCATCACTTGACACCAAAAATAAGCGTGAGGCCTATGGCCGGCGCCTCTTAGTTGGAGGGAAGAAAAAGCTGCCTACTGACTCTGTCTTCTACTCCCCTGGTACGCTCCGTACAGCTCGAGAGGAACAGCTCAAGAAAGATGAGGCGAAAGCTGCTAGTAAGGCTGCAGCTCATACTAGAAGAGAGCTTACTAAGGCTAAGAAAGCTCTAAGTGAAAAGCTTCGGGAGGAGAAGCGTGTAGCAGCTCAGAAAGCGGCTGAGGTGAAGGAGAAGGACGGTGCTGGTGAAGGACCTTCGAAGAGAGCGAAGAAAACTGGTTCTACCACCCAAAAAGCTATACAAACTTCCCAAAAAGGCAAGAGAAAAGCTTCAAAAGCACTGCCAAAGCCTCAGAAACGTTTAAAACGATCGAGTGGAGTGGTTGTTCCCACGGAGGTGGCCCACGACAGCACCCACGCTGCATCACCACCACCCGCTCGGACTACCTCATCGGGTCGCAACGTCATCGTCCCAAAGAGATTCAGATAGTACAAATTGTTCGCAAGGTCTTGCTTAGTAGACCACTAAGTTATTTCGTATATACAGCTATTTGGTGTGGCTCAATAACCTCATGTGTGGTGGTGGTGCGTATGGTGTTCGCGTGCGCGGGCTGTCCCCGTGCGCGGGGTGTCTCGGCCCGTTACCTAGATACTAATCACCATGCAGGCGTCCTCACTTCACCCATATCCATGTTGAAAAAGGGACATCAAGTTCCATCCTCCAGATAGCTTGCTATGCGAAAAGAGCTTTGCAACGTTCGGACCTAGATTGTCCTCCGATGCCCGGAAAGTGTATCCGATCGTTACCCGGGTCCCGGAACGCAACACCGATGCCAAAGTATGCGTTAACGCGCCAACGGATCACGCATCTGGCCAAGCATAACATCAAAAAAGCATTGCATTCAGACGACTGAAACAGGGTTGCGTCTCTTTGCAAACCCAATTTTCGACTGATCTAAGACATAATGTCTTTTCAAAAAGAACCATACCTTTACGATGCTGGAGCGTTGGGTCCCATCGAGGGCATAACAATCTCTGCAAACCACACTCCTACTCTGCACTACTTCGGAGGCATTCCATATGCGCTACCGCCCGTTGGTCCCTTCAGATTCCGTGTCCCTCGCAAGCTACCACAATATTACAGATATGGCACAGCAGTCAACCCTGGACGTTTTACAGCAGGAACCGGGATATGTCCACAGCCCAAGAACAGAAACCCACCAAATCCCGCACTGTTCGATGAGAACTGCTTGCAGCTCAACATATGGATACCTGCCAAGCGAGCACCAGAGGAAGGATGGCCTGTGTTGTTTTACATCCATGGCGGCTATTTACAATGGGGGTCTCCTAATTGGGGTCCCCAGGCTTTGTCGCCACTGCTAGGGGAAACGGCATTTGAAGCGATCGTGGTGATGCCTGCATACCGACTCAACGCATTGGGATTTCTCACGGGGCAGGAACTTGAACGGGAGGCCAGCAGAAATAATGAACCAGTGGGTAACATGGGCTTCTGGGACCAAAGAACTGCTCTTGAGTGGGTGGCTCAAAACATCTCCCACTTCACTGGCAACCCGCAAAACATCACAGTCTGTGGTTATTCTGCAGGTGCTCTTTCGGCGTTCCACCAGTTAGCTCACGAGCTTTACTACACACCCGAAGGCAATGGTATAATTCGAAGACTGATCATGTTCTCAAACGCTCCTGGGATCCAACCCAAGACTTTAAGGGAGCACCAGGTTCAGTTCGATGAATTCATAACCAGGCTCGACATACCTTTAGCTTTGAAGGACGAAGAAAAGCTTGAACGGCTTCGAGCAATACCCTACCAGAAGCTGATTGACATTCAGTCTGAGATGCAGATTTCCGAGTTCCGTGCGGTCTCAGACGACACGTTCTGTTCGCAAGATCTCTTCCAGAACATCAACAATGGCGATTTCGCAAAACGCATGCAGCGTCGAAACATTACTCTCATGAGCGGAGAATGCAGAGACGAGCATACCATGTACCGGAACTGGCGGACACCTCAGGACTCTTATCCGGCATTGTACAAGCGTCTTTGTGGAGAATATCCCAAAAGTGTTTCCCAAGCTCTACTTCAGCATTATTGTGGGTCTGAGCGCATGCTGCCATCCGCCTACAGCACTTGGCAGGAACTCTTTGGACATATATATGCCGATGTCCAGGTCCACCATCTTCAGCGTGGTTTTCACAACGCCCTTTTCGAAGGAGGGCTCGAAGCAGGCAACGATATAATGAGATATCGTTTTGACAGACGCCTGAAGTGTGTTGATGCCACAATTCCAGCGGAATGGGGAGTCACCCATTCGTCGGACGTGCCCATCTGGTTCTGGGGCACAGACTTCTCTGGCGGGTTGACTCCTGAAGAGAAAGAGTGGTTGAAAGGCTGGAACAATGACTTTGCAATGTTTGTTCGCGGGGACTTCGTTGACTGGGGAACACGTGCGCCAGCAGAGATGAAGCGTTGGAGGAGCGATGGTGACACCGACATCTGGTACGATGATATGTGGCAGGAAGGGGTTGATGTTTGGAAGCTTATCAACGGTGATGCGAAGAAAGCCCCAGTGTAGCCATATGAAGATCTATCCGCAATCTTGCCTCTGCATAGGCAAGCGGTCCTTCTAAGACGTCAGATGAGTCACTATCCTGACGCCAAGACAAACCTTGATCCTGTACCCAACAGCTGTGGTTTCAATCAACACGGAGAACATTACAGTTCAAATTTTGCATGTATTCAAGATGTTGTGCCTCCAAGTTTGCGTGTCTCTAATAGAAAGAGCAATTGCGCATCGGGATAATGGATCACATAGCATTGTCAGCGAACACATTACTGGGGCGCTTCTACATGACAACTGAAAAGCTTGGTGCGTCTATATAACGTCTACAGAAAGCTCATGCAGATGAACAAGAGTGAACAGTAGATGCAAGAAGCACGCTGGGTTGGCAACCGATAAGTCGACCTGCCCATTTAGACCAATTTTGATCACCACATCTATTCCTGCCTTAAAGTTGAGATGTTGAAAGATGTTCCACCTCACTGTGCGCGGTCAAAGCGCATCTGGCGCCAAAACATACACGATTCATTACTGACGTAGCTTTGAACAAGGGTTATTGTCAAAAGGCTTATCACCAGAGCTACCCAAGGGTGAGAACGTACTTGTCCGGTGATGACCACATTCAAATTCTATGTCGGCAGAAGACTTGAGCTTATATACATGATCTACTGGAAATGGTGGCAGGCAATCATCCATGGAGGCAGAGGTCCGGCATCTGGCGTCCAGCTGGAGCTCAGGTGCCCGAGTGATTTCTATCCTCCAAGTCGAAGCTCTGATGAAATGCCATTTCTCTCCTCGGACGTCAGATCTATGTCGAAGATCTCTTTCAATGCAATTATGCGCTCATCCTCGGTTGTGCAGTCCTTCACAATTTTACGGTCTAGGCCAATGCTCTGTTTAATTCCACCCTCGAACAAAGTAACACTGCCAATGATCTTCTCTCCGGCGTCGTCCAGAAGCATCCTCGTGCTTGTGACGTATCTAGTAAAGAAGGACCTCGGGTGGGTAGATGTGAACCACGACATGATTTCGTAGTCCTGGGGGAGGAATTCGGTTTCGGTGAAGCAGTAAACTGGCGTCCATTTGTTGTCGCCGTTGACTGGGTTGTAGCAAACATCATAGCACCACAGCTCGTTAGAGTGGGTCCCATATGATTCTGCTATGGCGCGTCGTTGAAGGCGAATCCGTCTAGGAGCAACGCTGGTTGTCTCGAATCCATCTTCCAGCGGATAGGGAAGATTAGGTCCCATAGCCCCCATGCCAACATCTGCGACAAACCAAGTCTTTCCAAACCGCACGAGATTGAGCATGTGGTTCCATCCGTCATATGTTGAAGCTTGGTGACTGCGAACTTCTGGGTAAGGACTCATAGCTCGTGACACGCGGCCGCCGCAGTTGCGCACCTCAAAGCCAAGTGAGCGAAGGACGGTCGCGAAGAAGGTGTTATTCTCCATACACCGCCCACCCCGTCGCTGCTTAACAATCTTGGTATATAGCTCTGGGATCTTGAGTGTGATATTCTTGTGTGCGGAATAATGGAGTTCAAGATTCTCGAAGGGTACATTGCAGATGTGATATCTGATCAGAGCCTGCAAGAATGGAAGTCCGTGTTGTTCAGTCGCAGCCAGGGTCTTGTCCGACAGTATGGGCGAGTTCAGGTACTTCTGCGGAAGACTGATACGCTGGAAATAATCCTCAAGTTCGGAGGCACTGTAGCATGGCGCATCATCGCCCAGCGGCAGCTGTGTCAGACGAGAGGGTAGAGAAGTGTCCGGCATATTGAAGAGGACGGCAGGATGAACGAGGTATTACAAGCGCTGCTACTGGACGAAGCGTAATTATAGGTAGTGTGGGGGCTGTACATCTTATCTGATGCTGTAATCAAGAAGCATAGACGGAAACTGCCCCGCGCGCTACTGGCTTCTGGTTGCATTTCCCGGCAATATCACCACCACTAATCTTGCTTTGCTCCATACTTGGTGCCGATTTGCACTGCCATGGGTCCGTTATCAAGCGTGTTTACGACATGGTCAGAATGTCGTCCCGGACTTTCCGGTATCACATCGGCACTAAGGAACTTGAGGCTCCAAGGTGACTTCCGCGTCGCGCAAAAATTAAGGTGCTTCATGTGAAAGCCTGCGAGACAAATCTCCGTTCGTATGACGGGAGACATTGAACATGCCGCATCTTTCTATGGGTCATGTCTCCCTCAAGCGCGCCGTAGCTGCCCCATTGACTAAACCTTGAACTGGAGACCCTAGTTGCAGCGTCGTCACTTCTCTCACTTGTCTACAAGATCCTCGCATGAAGTACAGCATACAATTTGATAGCGCATGGAGATCTTGGTATAATTAATCCCGTATAACTTCGTTAATTCTACAAGTGCTCCGAGTCCCGGGGCGTGGAGAGCGGGGTAATCGGGACTACGACCCAGGGTAATCGGATCTATAGGGTAGTAGCCGACATCATGTGATACGGGTGTGACTTTCCGCAATCATATCGAGATACTCTTCAATTCACTCGCATTCCATCCTTATCAGTGGACCCGTGACCACTATAAGACCTCCCACAGCCGTGTCCGAGGGATTGTATCTCGGCAAAAACATCTCAGGATACCCTTAACAGAGTCTCGAACACTCTGCAAAGCATCGAAGGCGTTCAAAGCTGCTCCAAAAGTTCTGCAAACAGCAACAATGACCAAGACATTGCGATTCGGTGACCTCGAAGTTCCTGTCCCGGGCTTCGGTGCCATGGGAATCAGCTTTGCGCTAGGCAACAACCTGAGTTACGAAGAGGCAGAGCCTGTACTGCTCAAGGCTCTAGAGTTAGGATGTACTTTCTGGGATACTGCTGTAACAAATACCGCTCCAAATGGCATTTTACAAAACTCTGCTGACATCACAGGTTTCCTATCTGGCTGGCGTGAACGAAAAGATTATTGGCGACTTCATCAGGAAACACAATTGCCGAGACAAGATATTCCGTAAGTGCCATCTGGCAAGGTGGAGCTCGTCTAACGCGTCTGAAGTTGCGTCCAAGTGTGGTATAGCTGTCTTCGAAGACGGTCAGTGTACTAATTCGGCCTCCCACATCCGCACGTATATCGATGGCACCATTGACCGACTGGGCTTCACACCGGATCTATACTACTTGCACCGCATTGATCCGCGTATGTCATGTGTTGTTTGATACCACTACTGTGCTGCACTCTGACTTGTATCTAGACACCACTCTCGAAGAGTCAATCCCGGCGTTAGATAGCCTTCGCAAGGCAGGCAAAACGAAATACATTGGGTTGTCTGAATGCTCTGCTCAAACGCTGCGAAAAGCAAACTCGAGTAAGTGAGAAGGAACGAACAAAGACGAAATACTCATGTTTTTCTAAAGTCGCCAAAATCGATGCCGTTCAGGCAGAATATTCGCCTTTTGAAACCCTGCACGAGGAGGATGGCCTTATCGACGCAGCTCGCGAATTAAACATCGCATTTGTTGCATACGGTCCTCTTGGCCATGGCTGGCTAGTCGATCACTTTCCGTACAACTCACCGGACGACTTCAATGCTGACGACTATCGTCGCTGCAGTATGTGTTTTCAACATGATAAACGTTTCTTTGATCTGACTTTTCCATAGTCCCAAAATTCCAAGGCGAGAACTTTTATGCCAACAAAAAAATCTCTGAAGGCTTTCGGCAGCTTGCAGAAAAGAAGAAGTGCACAGTAACGCAGGTTGCTTTGGCTTGGGTCGCTGCACAGGGCATGATTGCCATTCCAGGAACGACCAAACCACAACGCTTGGTGGAGAATTGGAACTCTCGGGACGTCGAGCTTACAGAAGAGGAGATGAAGGAAATGCGTGCCACGATAAAATCGTTGAAGCCACAAGGCAGCAGGTATGATAAAGAAGCAATGGTCAACATCGGCAATTAGCATATGTTGTGCGATGAATAGGCGAATCTCCTTTTGCCATCGCACTGCTCAGATGCAATCTTGATCTTGAAAGTTTTGAATTCACAGGGCCATTCACTTGAAGTCCATAGTCCTCTTGCGTATGACACAGCCTTGTGAGGCAATAACGATTGACATGTAATCTTAAATTTTTCACTTCAAACCATGTTCAATGAGACATATGAGAAAAGCGAACCAGCTGGCCTGATTCTTAACCTCCACCTCTCTGAAATTCGCTCGTCTTTTTCGTGTGCCAGCGTGCAATCAATCCACTTGTTTTAAAAGGTTTCTGTGCAAAAAGACCTCACTGAGTCAATCTCAGCGGCGATTAGAATAATATGAAGTAAACATATTGTAATTGGACGACTTTCATGCTTGTGTGCTGTCAACTCGGACCATGCCATCTTCACCAGCAGCTCGAGCCATGCCTTCTTGTCCTGGGTCAAGCCCACCGAGAAAACCCCACCTGCTGATCTCTTTCCATTCCTTCCTCTGCCAGTCGTTTGCTTGTTTTGGATAGATTTCCACGGCTCCCATCAAGCTGTTGTCGTGGGCAATGACTGGAAAGATATTGTCGTAGGCATCAAACTCGGTCATTTTCTCTATACTGCGTGTTGCTTCGGCAGCAGACAGATGCCATCCTCCCACGGCTGGTGTCGGATCAAAGAATGGTTCAGTCCGACTTTTCCTCGGATGGATTGCCAGGAAGATGTCCCCTGGACATGTTGGTGGTGGCCGTATCAAAGCGTGCTTCAAAGGGTGAGGATGGATTTCATTCGGCAGCGGCATATATTCCGTGGGCCGGAATTCTGCGCCATGGTGTGCAATATCTCCGCCCATGAAAATGAACGTTGGAGGATCGGCCGTGGTTCTGGCCAGAGCCGAGATGTGCCCAATGGTATGGCCAGGAGTGTTCAATAGGTAAAAACTTCCATCGCCATACAAATCAATTGCATCAAACCTGCCAATCTTGAGCCCATTGCCTTGAGTTGTGAAGTCGATCTCATTGAGCGTGCGATTTGCCCATGCTCTTTCGTCTACGTGAGACTCGGGGACAGTGGGAAATGCGGGCACATGGTGGGACTTGAAGCCAGGTCCGACAATGACATCTGTCGAGCTGGGGAATGTGTTGGGATCACCAACATGATCGAAATGCCAGTGCGACCAGATGATGCCGCCAACATTGTTCAGGTCCTGTCCATTCTCCCGCAATATTGTTGCGACGTCCTTCTCGACTTCGATGACGCAGCCCGCTGACTTGATTCCTTGCACAAATGAGGCTGGGGAATTTTCCCAATCTTTACGCACGCCCAGATCGAAAAGTAGGGTGGCATATTTGTGTGTGGTGCTGGGATGTTCGATCAAGAAGGCGAAATCGCAGCAGTCCATTTCAACGAATCCGGGAACTATAGGGTCCACGAATCCCGAAGCTGGAAACTTGCTCATGTGGCTTGTTGTGTCGATGATGGAAACTTTGACCGTATTCTTCGACTCTGGAATACAAAGATCGGGGGGGCTCCGAGCGTCTTCCATGTTTGCGCCGGTGGTCGAGAGGTTCTGAAAAGCTAGGGTGGTATTGTGAGATGAATTATATCGGAGGAAACAGAAGCGATTGTGTGATGTTCATGGACAAGTCCTGTTGCTCACTTCGAGCACATGTATGGAGTTAGTGCGCCGCTATATCAACAGGCGGGGTGGGGCTTCTGGGAGTCGAAGTCCGACAGATAGGGAGTTTCGGATAGTGCTCCGCGTCCAGGAACTTTCGCGAACGAGATGACTGAACAGCATGTAAATAAGGCGGGGTTACTAGCGCCCCCGACGCTCCCCAGACCCGGTGGGTCCGACGGCTTCGGCAATTGCAATTTCTTCGACAGGTGCTTCGAAAGTGTAGACGAAGGAAGTGGCACTTGGCAGTTTCTCGCTTCAAGTCCGCAGGCAATCTTCACTCTGAATCATTGCCGTCTCAATTATTAAACATCTTGAACGTGACGGTAACATAGTCGGATGGAAATGATGGACCAAAAAAACAACGCTCTTGAGATTTTATACTACATGGCAGCCCTAAGCAGCCCAGGCTCAAGCTCCGGCTTTCGCATCCTGGCCAAGGCTTTGTCAACGTCTTCCTGCATATCATGGAACCATAGCCAGTTGAAACGACCCTGTTGCAACATAGGAAGGATCTTGTTCATGTCATCTCCCGCCTCTTCATGTTGCAGGAACATCATACGGGAAACCTCAGCAGCCTGTTCTAGCTGCTTTTGAGCGCGCGGCCGTCGTACTGAGTCATACGCGCTGAGACCTGCAAAGATATTTGCTTCACCAATTGCCTTTTGTGTAGATGACTTGACAATATCTGCTAGTATATTAGATAGAACCAGGGCATCTTCGAGGCCTTGGGCGGCACCTGCTGCCTGGAATGGTAGAGAAGCATGAGCACTGTCGCCTAGAAGGGCGACACGGCCGCGGTAGTAGGTTGAAGTTTTTAGGTGATGGAATAATCCCCATTTAATTGGGTTAGCCATGACCAAAAGTTTGCGGAAGCGATCGTCGACACCTGGTCCCTCGAAGTCGGCCATCATGGCGTCGTGTGAGACCTTCTCTGTCACAGCCCCGTCGAGCTTCCAGCCTTGCTCGTCGGCTACACACAGAAGATAGTTGAATTCCTGTTAAAAAGTTGTTCAGCATCTGTTCATCAACCGTGGCTCTGAGAGTGGGCTTACCTTTCCCTCTGAAATGCGGTACGTGATAGCGCTGCGCTTGTGACCAAAATAAAACTT
The DNA here is from genome assembly GCA_003501895.1 of Phaeosphaeria sp. A1 3.1a. Classification (NCBI taxonomy): domain Eukaryota; kingdom Fungi; phylum Ascomycota; class Dothideomycetes; order Pleosporales; family Phaeosphaeriaceae; genus Phaeosphaeria; species Phaeosphaeria sp. A1 3.1a. The sequence goes on from QVXC01000060.1 coordinate 17,510, forward strand.
GGCGACATTGGTTAAAGTTCCAAGGATGGCTTCCGCGTCAGCCATTGGGATAACAGCTCGGTAGCAATACGAATCTGCGTAAACAGGAGCTACTTGTTCAGGGAATTGCGGCTTCAAAACATGCTCTCGGACTGTGCTCTTGATGCCATCAGCACCAGCAAGAACGCTCGCCTCAGCAACTTCTCCGTCTGCAAACGTGAGGATGACCTTGGATGGCTGCTGCTCAATATTGACTAGGCGCTTGCTGAATTTGACGTTTTCAATTGGGATGAAGCCTGTCATGATGTCGAGCAGCGTCTTGCGATGGGCCTGATATTCATTAGCGATGGTTTGGTTGCTGAGGACAAGTTGGGAGACGGACAGATTTGCGGTCAAAATTGGGATGGCCCCATGCTGATTTGCCGTACCAGGGCTGGTCCTTGCCTGCTCGCGTAGGTTAGCGCTGTGGTGGAGGAGTGAAGAATAAGTCATACCGAGACCTTCATCGAGAAGCATGCCCTCGAAGAAGATGTCTTGAGCGTCTTCGCCCTTGTTACCCACGCAGATCTTCTCGTACAAGGGGCGGAAGCCAGGCTCGATCAGATCCATGGCGCGGAGGCCATTTGGGGCGAAGCCTATGCCAGCGCTGTTGGGCAGGTTAGCAAGGGAGAACTTGGGGTGGCAGAGGGCGAGCGGGCAGCATACCCTACAGCTGAATACTCTTTGGCCTCCTCGTAGAGTGTAAAAGGAACGCCTTTCTTGTACAGGCCCATGGCCAGCGCGAGGCCGCCAACGCCCGCGCCAACAATGGCGACGTGGAAGTCGTTAGTCAAGTTTGCAAGCATTGTGTACCGGTACCGGATTGGGATAGGGACTTGTGTGTTCAAGCACAGGGAGTACTCGAGCACGCACTTGGCCGCGCATAGATGGTGCTTTTACACATGGTTGCGAGCCGCGTCCTGGGGTCCCGCATTTGCCCCGGAGCGGGAGGGCCTAGCCTGCGGTGTGGTGCATGATAAGCGGTGCATGATAAGCGCTGCAGAGATAAGCGCTGCAGCCGAGGTTCGCGGCGGTGCAGTTAAAGCGGAACATCCGGCCAGCGCTCCCCGTTGCTCTTGCTCCTGCCCACCACCAGCATCCTCACCTCCTGCGCCCAGCACGATCCATGCGCCATGGCGGATTCCGAGCATGCCGCGGAGACAGCCCCGTCGGCCAGCAAACGTCGACGCATTGCCCTGGCATGCAACGCGTGTCGCGTCCGCAAGTCCAAGTACGTCTCACATCACATGATCTGTCCGCGCCGCGCCGCGCACGTGACTGACGGCCTTTCACTCCAGGTGCGACGGACAGCGCCCCTCGTGCTCGTCCTGCCTCGGCCTGGGCATCGTCTGCCAGTTCGAGCCCACCGAGTCCGCTGCCAACGTCCTGGTGCGCAAGGAATTCCTCTCGGACCTGGAACAGCGCCTCGCCACCAACGAGCGCGTTGTGCAGCGCCTGGACCAGCTGCTCAAAGGCCACCTGGTCGAATGTGCCCATGCGCTTCCAGAGCTCCACAGGCCACAGTCGGCCCACACCCGCGATCTGGCCCACCGCGCCAACGAGATAGAGGAGCCACGTGACGAGGATGCTTCGCCCAATGGCATGGCCATGACATTCATCGAGGAGCGCACTGCGGCCTTTTTTGGCGAGTCCTCCAACATGAACTTTGCCCGCCTGCTTATCCGCGCAACCGCTGCTGCTAGCCCGCCCGCTCAGTCCCTGCTGAGCAGCAATGGCGCCCTGGTCGATATCAACATGACCAGACTCCCCGCGGTAGCGCTGTCTCCCAGTTCGGACGTGTCCGATGCCTCAATCACCACCCTCCCAGCGACCCAAGTCATGGACGGCCTCCTCGATGTCTATTTTGACACATGTGGCGTCGTTTTTCCCTTTATCCACGAAGAGACCATGAGGAAGACGTATGCCGAGTGCAAGTCCAATGGCTTCGTCAGGGCTCGCAGGACATGGCTTGGCACGCTCAACATGATGTTTGCAATAGCGAGCAAGTTCGACCAGTATGGCCATGATGTGGCTTCGGCTAGGACGCGCCACGACAGATCAAACATGTTCTACAAAAGGGCTGTTGGGCTATGCGGTGAGCTCTCGGCGCGTGTCATCAGCCTCGAGATCGTCCAGTATTTGATCCTGGTTGTGCTCTTCTGCAAAGGCACCCAGAGGTCAGCCCAGGCTTGGAACACTCATGGTCTTCTCGTCCGCTCCGCCATTGCACTGGGACTGCACAGTAACAGGTGCAGGGAGCTCTTGGATCCATTGACGGCAGAACTGAGGCATCGGACCTGGCTAGTCATCTACGGCTTAGACAAGCTGCTGAGTATGCTCTTCGGCCGACCTGCTGCAGTCTCTGATGACTTGGCGTCCTCTCACTGGCCGCAAACTTGGTCAACCAGAACGTTGCCAAGTGCCGACAAAGCTGACACCGACCTGGCTGGTGAATTTCTCGCTGTATCATTCTGGCTGTATCAGCTGATGAGCAAGTCTCTGGTCAAGCAATACGGGGCCAACATGGAAAACGATGAGGTCGAGCCTGATGAGTTGGCCTCGCTGCAGGCCTCGGGCGAATTTCGAAAAATGCTTCGCTCCTGGAGTTCTCAATTACCCCCCCATCTCCGACTCGTTGATCCTGGTTCCGAGATGCTCTTTGATAACACGCAAATCAACAGACTGCGTGTCATATTGACTCTCAGATACCACAATGTTGGTATTCTTGTCCACAGGCCCTTGTTCAGTACCGCAATTCGCCATATTTTCCACGTGGATATGCCATCGGATCATGTACTGCCATACTTAATGCAGCCTATCATGGCAGAGGCACGGGAGTGTCTGCAATCTGCGGAAAGTACTATTGAAATAGTTTATTCTGTCTTGACCACCGATCCGAGTAGCAAGAACAACTTGGGCGTAGGTTTCTTTACACTGTATTATGGTAAGTTTCCACGCGTCGGATGTTTCTGATCTTTAGAGCTGATGCTGAGCGTCATAGTCTTCACAGCTGCATTGGTGGTAAGCGGTCGCCTCTTGTGGGCCAAGCATGGGCAGACCCCAGTAGATGACTCTGCGGTGAACCACGCCCAAGCGCTGCTCGATAAAGCAGAGACGGTCTTTCAAGTGCTCAAGATTTATGATCCGCTTGTCTTGAGCTGTTCACGATACATTCGCAACCTAGCGGACATGTTCTCGCAAGGTTCGTCATCCATTCGAAATTTTAGTCCCATGGGGAGAGATCCTAATATGATTTCTCAGTCAACGGACCATACGAAACTATGTCGTCAAACACGCTTATCAATACAGACGGTATGCAGGACCCCATGCAGCTTGATACCGAAGGCTTTGAGGCCTTTGGCTTCTTAACTTCAGAGATTTTCGACCCTGCGCTGTTCTCAAATTTTGGACTCAACCTTGGTCCACCACTGACAGGAAATTCCACGTGAATCTTGATTATCCGATGGTTACACAATCTCGTTCTAGGAAAGAGGCAATTCCATGCCTTGAAGTCGTCAGAAGGATGGGACACCAACTTGACATCCAATGATCTTCATTTTTGGTAACGGTAGGGCTGCTTCCATTGGATGCGGCGACCGCATATCAGAAGACCTATCTAAGACCAGGAAGGGATATCACAGGGCTTGAAGACAATCACTTCTTCATGACTGTTCACGCCAAACAGCCTTCTACAATCACTACTGCGCCAAAAAAAATCATCATAGAGGCTGTTTCAGAATGAATGCCTGGCGCATCTTGCTCGCAGCGAGCTCGATCATCGCTCGCGCAGCTGCTGATTGCCTAATGGGTTTCACTAGGACAAATGCGTGAATCTGACCCTCGGCCAGGATCATGGCAGTCTCCACTCCAGCTTTCTGGAGGCGTTTGCCAAATGCCATTCCTTCGTCGAGCAATGGATCCACGGTTGCCAGTATGATAGTCGTCGGTGCAAACTTGGCAAGCACATCGTCCGCGAGAAAGCGCAGAGGAGTCGCGAGGGCAGTTTTGCGGTCGCTCTCGTTTGGTATACATGTATCGATCATCCAGTCTTGGGTGGCTGCAGGCAGGAATGGACCATTTTTGAATGTCGTGTATGATGCCATGTCGCTATGCGTGTCTGTCACTGTAACTGGGTAGAACAAGATGATTTGACCGATATTGACTGATAGCTTCCGTTCGATCGACATCTGCATCATTGCAATAGACATATGCCCTGCGTCTAGTCAACGTCTGCTTTCTTTAACGACACCAGGGTACCACACCTCCAACACTATCACCGGCAAGAGCAATAGAGTCAATCAATAGGTCGTGTTTGGGGCCATTCCGAACAAAGTACTCGAGCACATTGTACATTTGCTCGAACTGGTAGGGAAATCGTTGCTTCGGCGCAGTTGTGTAGTTTGGGAAAACGATTGCGGCGCCAGTATGACGCGCAAAGTCTTCCATCAAAGGTGCAAATGATGCAGCACTTTCATTGTCTCATCAGCACAATTGTCTCCCATGCCCAGGAATGTGGAGGAATCTTCACCTGCCCATTATCCATCCACCTCCGTGAGAATAGAATACCATGCCACATGGCGTCTTGGCCGATTTTGGCCTAAAAATAACCACCTCCGTAACGACTCCGTCCTCGGCTCGGACATTGACAGTCTCAGTTTCAATGTCTGTCGATGGCTCATGGAGCTGGAGTTGCTCCAATGCCTCGAAGGCTTTCTCGGGACCTAGCTCATGCGGCGCAGGCGCATCAGCTATCGCTTGAACGAAGGCTTCATTCAAAGGATCGAGGTAATGCTTCATTTTTGTATGCTTTGGAAATGATCACAACACTTTCACCCAGGGATGGGCCTGGTGTATATATTATTCTACGAGTAAATGCGGCAGGAGTGCCAGTTAGTGATGTAGATGCTGTGCAGCGGCTGAGGGGTCTAGCTGCCGAAACTTCAGCCGCACATTCCGCGACGCTGATAGCAGCCCAATCTCTGTGTCATGTCAACATGAGGTAGACTATTTCCAAGGTTATGTCGGCCGGTTCTGATCGTGACGAAGATTGGTGGGGAAGTGGCTCACCCCGCGCTCGCTGCTCCCTGGGCTGCACGGCCCGGGAACATCTCCGACGTTTCCGGCAAAATTGTCAGTTTTTGGTTGACGGCCTCACTCAGCTTTGCAAGTGGTTAAGGCCTCCTCCATCTGTATCACAAATAAAGCCACAAACTCTTCCAAACAGAACATGTCAGCTCAGACCATGGATCCAGTTCTAGCGAAGCCTGCGGATCTCTGTTGCCTCAAAGGCGCCATCCATGATGGAGTGCAACAGGGAAAAGTCGAGGACGTTGACTGTGTTCCCACCTACATTGCCACGCCCAAAGATGGAACTTCAAACGGAAACATTTTACTCTTCTTCCCCGATGCATTTGGTTTGCATATCAACAGCTACCTGTTAATGGATGCATTCGCCGCTTGCGGATACTTGACGCTGGGAGTCGACTATTTCCTTGGAGTATGAGCATGTGTGCCCAGAGAACAGATATTATTGCTTACACACGACATCTAGGATGGGGTTGGCAAGCATTCTAAGACCCCACTTAGCGATCCAAACTTCAACTTCCCGGCATGGAAAGACAAACATCTCTTGGCCAGCGAGCAAGTTGCGGCAAAGTGGATCCAGAGCATACAAGCCAAGTACGGCAAGGCTGAAAATGTCAATTATGCTTGTGCGGGTTATTGGTATGCGCATTGTCCTCCCAGAGCCAGTATAGGGCTAACCACGGTGCTTGCAGTTGGGGCGCTCGGTTTGTGTGTACGCAGTTGTCTAGCAGCGGTATTTGCAAGGCTGGCGCGGTTGCGCATCCTTCATTCATGAACGAGAGCCACATCTTGGGTGTCAAAGGTTCGAAAAACAAAATAGCTCTCAGTTCTCAAGAAACTGACTCCGCTGCAGCACCAATCTTTCTTTCGGTGCCTAATACCGACAAGCTGTTCGAGCCAGATGCGCGAAGCAGGACTGTCGAGATGTTGACCAAAGAGAAGATCGCCTTTAACATGCAGATATTCTCAGATGTTGGTCATGGCTTTGCGGTAAGTGGATCTATGATATCTAGCATTTTCGACGTCGGTTTTTTCGGTTGCATGGGGACTCTCGCTGACAGACATATGGCATAGACGCGCGCTCAACTGTCAGATCCATATGAGAGGTGGGCGAAAGAGCAAAGTTTCAAGAGCTTTGTGGATTGGTTCGAATTTAATCTGCCGAAGAAAGTGAGAGGTAGTGGTCAGATGCTATAGGGGGAAGAGAGGCATGTGCAAACTGTGGTAGTTCGTTATCAACCTTAATTGAGGTCGAGTGAACGCATGAGCTGTAAATCTGCGAATTCAACAAGCATACGTCAGAGTGAAAAGACAGGGTACACGGCACAAATGATTCTGAATGACGCTCTTTTGCACTAATCCGATTGGGCTTTGGATTTTGCTTCCAACAGTTGCAGCAACACTTCGTCTCTCTGGCGAGCTACATCAGCCAAATTGACGGCTTGTAACCACTTGGAGGCTTCTGAATTCAGTACAGACACGCTTTCCTCATCCCAGTCAAAGCGATGGTTAGCCATGTCCTGCTCCCAGCTTCGAATTGAGGGTCCGAGACGTTCAAGGCGCGTTTTGAATCCATCAATACCTCCTCCACCTCCGAGCGAATTCGTGACGATAGGACCATTGATGGCCCATCGAAGTCCCGGGCCCGACGTCACGGCCGTATCTAGATCTTCCGCCGAAACGATGCCCCGGCTGACGAGGCTGTATGCTTCGCTGTTGATGGCTGCTTGCAGACGATTGGCTACGAAGCCAGGAGTTTCGTGATTGATGAGGATTGGTTTCTTCCCGATTGACTGATAGAAACTTCTAGCTGTAGCGATGGCGTTGGAACTAGTTCCAGGATGAGGAACCACCTCAACCAAGGGAATCAGATGGGGTGGATTGAATGGATGGGCAATGAGGACGCGACTGGCATCGTTTTCGCAATCGCCTATGAAAGTGGAGGAAGGCAATCCCGAAGATGATGATGCAATCACAACACCTGGTCTAGCATGTTTGTCCAGGGTAGCGAAAAGCTTTCGCTTGAAGTCAGGGCGCTCTGGTCCATTCTGGTACGCCCGCATGATTAGCAAGAGCTTTTTCGGGTTACCAACCCCCATTGTTGGCATGAAACGGGGTGCGCGTACCTCTTGGATGAAATCCGCTTCACTAAGCCTCGAGCTGATATCAACAACGAATTCAAATTGCTCAGCGAGTGTCTCCTCCAGGCCTCTTTGAGCATGAAGAGTTGGCCATGCGTCGTGAGCATAATGCTTGAAAGCATCTTCTGCCCCTTCTAGAGGGTCAGTGATGATCACCTTGAAGCCTTTAGCGAGGAACAAGGTCGCCCAGCTCATTCCGATGACGCCACAGCCCACAACGGCAATCGTGCGAATTGGTTGTGCCATATCAACCCAAGAACATTAAGTTGCGTAAAAAATGTTGTTGACACTGGCGCACACTGGGTGAGGCCTAACATAGGTAAAGTAAGTATACACAGTTCATGGCTCTATCTCGTGGGAAAGGCAGAACGCCGATTCGCCGAGCCCACATGCACGTTGCCTAAGCTGATGAGGACGGATCGGATAGACCTCCCCGATCTCCCCGCTGCAAAGCCCGGATGCGGATTGGACCCCGCCTCCAGTCATTTACTCCATCCGATTGACTTGCGATGTTGCCGCATTGTATAACAACAGCTTGCTAGCGGACAATCGCAATCGGCACAGAAACTGGTTCAACATCCAAACACACTTCCTGTGCATCAAGCAGTTTTGAGCTGGTGCGGAGCCCCGGGTCAACCGAATTTCTGCACTCTTTTGTGAAGACAAGACATACCAATCAAAATATCAATATCGGCACGGAAATCATGTCTCCCGAGTCGGGGTATGGCCCAGGCACCTCGGTTGACTCCAGCTTTGTTCCCGTTCCTGAGGAGTGCAAGCGACTGTTGCGCTACTTTGCGTCCAAAACCCCAGGATTTACCCAAGATGAAGCATTGTTGGGTGCAGTAGTGTTCCAAGGGGACGACTTACCATGCATTCCGGGACCGATCAAGTCACAAGCCGTCACGGCGGTCTTGCATGCCATGTTCGGCATCGTTGGTCTTGAGATCTCTCGGCTGCGCGGTTACAACCCAAGCATGACCACGTACGTCAACACCAATCACGCAGGACTATTCCCCGCCACGCCAGCCCTCGTCACCATCAACAACACGACCGGACCCGCAGTCATCCAGATGAAAAGCGTGCCTCAATGGGACCCGGACAGAGCATCTAATTCACCCCTCGTTTACCGCGCCACGGCCATTTACGAGACAGCGGATGCAGGGACCTGGTTTCAACTCCACGGGTCGCTCGATCCCTGGAAAATGTTGAAGCTCATTGGGATCACTAAAGATGCTGAAAAAGACGTCCACTCCAATGATGAAGCATATGCTCTGATTCAGAAAAGTGTCCGTAAATTTCGGGCACGAGAGATTGAGCAGCTCATGGTTGAACACGGTCTTTCCGGATCTATAGTGCACTCCCCCGAAAGCTGGCGAGACACAGACATGGGAAAGAGCTTGTCACGACATCCTATTGTCAACTATGTCAAGCAAACACAATGTCCTGACCTCCCACCCGTAACATTGGCCAAGAACCGAGATATGCGGCCTTTGGCTGGCATCAAAGTTGTTGAGCTTGCCCGTATCATTGCTGGAACCGCCGCTGGAGCTGCTCTTGCATCTATGGGCGCCGAGGTCATACGTGTGAATTCCTCCAAACTTAAGGACTACACACCAGCGCAACCCTCTTCTTTGATGGCGGGCAAGACAACAATCGATCTGGATCTGGACAATCCAGCGGACCATGCTCGGCTAGTCGAGTTGTTCGAGCAGGCTGATGTGATCCTACAAGGCTATCGCCTGCGATCTTTCGAACGACGTGGATTTGGATTGAACGCTGCACTTCAAATTGCGCATAGGCGGGGGAAAGGCATCGTTTATGTTGATGAAAATTGTTATGGGCCTGATGGTCCCTACGCCGAACGCCCGGGTTGGCAACAAGTCGCCGATGCAGCGGCGGGCAGCTCATACATCATGGCACAGTCTTTTGGCTGCCCGGCAGGTCAAGGCGTTCTCCCGAGCTTACCCATTTCTGACATGTCAACAGGGCTGTTGACAGCCCTAACTATCATGTGTGCCATTCGAGATCGCTCGATCTCAGGTGGATCGTACCATGGACATTGCGCACTCACGGGTTACGACATGGCAACACTCGATACAGAAGTACGATTGTATGACCGAACGACGGTGCAAAAAGTACAAGACAAGTATCAATTTGCGCCATGGTCTAGCGATGCACACGTGGCGCCACTCTACTACAAGATTCTTGAGCCTTGGGAGCGACATGGAGATTTCATGCAGAACGAGGACTTCTTCGTGCAATTCTCAGACTCCGTCTTTGGGGATAATCTCCGAGTGCTCGCGCCGGTCGTCAGGTATGCAGATAAGGAGATGAGCCCCAAGTGGAGTAGTCCACCTGTGCCCTTCTGCCACCATGAGTTCAGGAACTTCTCATCGCCATAGAATGCTAGATCAATGTAAGGCTATCAGTTGCTCTAGTGACTTTTATTTGCACATATACGTAGTTAGCAGAATGAAGGCATGATTTACGCAGAACTTGGGCACATAAATATGCGACGTTAACTTTGTGAGTTTGCGAAGCAACACGCTTGATTGCAATGCAGTCATTGGCATGTAATGCGTAAGGCTCGCATGTACCAATGACCGCGAGTTGTACTTCGAGCGAGAGCGCACTCCTCATCCCGTGATGTTCCATAATTTCGAACTTCTTAACCAAGGTCCATCCGCTAGACATTTGCAGATCTCTCACGGCATACCTAGGTACCGTCAGCCCCAGATCAATGACCGAAGAAAACAAGCAGCCCTTGCCACTTTGCACTACCCAAGCGGTGGGGACAGCCTTGTCATCTCGAGCAGGCAAAGCCGGAACGCTCTCGGAATACGTCGGTAACTATCGTCGGTTTTCCCCGCGACGCCCGCGACCCCGGCCGCTTTCCCAGCCAATCAAACATGTTTATGCCATCAACATTGCTCAAGTGTTCTGTATTTGTAAAGTGACATAGCTCGCACAAAGGAGATATCATTCACTGATCATTACATTCACAGCCTAGGAGAACGTCCTGCCCATCTTCAATCATCATGGCAATCATGCTTGAGCGCTCCGCATTTCTCGAAGCTCTAGAGAAACACGACCCTGCGTCGACGGCCATAATTTCTTACGAGCCTGAGTGCAAAAATACCTATGGCAACTTGCTGCAGGACGTTGCGCGTACAAAATTGCGATTACTGCACCTGGCCGAGAGAAATGACCGCACTATTGCTGGGGAGCGGATAGCATTTCTAGTGGAGAATGGCTACAACTACGTTGGTATGTAGCACTACAGCATCCTTCCCATAGCTATCTAAGGCTGACAATTTACTTCACCAGTTACGCTTCTTGCGATCATTGCGGCCAATGCTGTTGCTGTGCCACTAGCTCCTTCATTCCCAGCAACGGAATTAAGACAAATCGTTTCCGATAGTGGTGCACTTCTACTGTATTGCTCTAAAAAATACGCTAAGCAAGGTAGAGAAGTCCTTCGGGGTCACTCGGATGGGATCACCAAATTTGGTGAGATGGAGTCGGCAGAGAGGATCCCTGGTGAAAGCTTTGACGTGCAACTGAAACCCGCCACGGATCCGTCCGTTGCTGGCATGATGCTTTTCACTTCTGGCACTACCGCACGCCCAAAAGGCGTCAAGCTTTCTGTCACTGCACTCACAGCTCAAGCACAGGGATTGGTGGAAGCTTGGCAATATACGCCTTCGGACCATTTACTTCATGTTCTCCCCCTTCACCACATCCACGGCACAGTCAATGCAATCCTCACTCCCCTACTTGCCGGAAGTAGTATTGAATTCTTATACCCATTCAATGCGCCTGCTGTCTGGAATCGAATTGCCGAACCTTTCCTTGAACAGTCACAGCACACCAATGGCAATCAAGCCACCCGAAATGAGCACAAAAATCGCGGGAAAGTGCCAATCACTTTCTTCACTGCTGTTCCGACGATATGGGCCCGTTTACTCCAAACCTTCACCAATTTGGACGTACCTCATCAACAGGCCGCTCAGGAGGCAATATCACGAAAAAATCTTCGACTGAACATATCTGGCTCTGCTGCCTTGCCGAAGCCCATCCGCGACGGATGGACGGAGATTTCCAAAGGGAACGTTCTGCTGGAGCGCTATGGCATGACTGAAACAGGAATGACACTTTCCTGTGGCCTGGACGATGTCGATAGAATTGAAAATTGCGTTGGATGGCCTCTACCAGGGGTACAGGCACGACTCTGGGAGAGGGACGAAGCAACAGGTCTTGAACAAGTCATCGAGCTGGGCAAAGAGATCGATCCAATATCCGGGAAGGAACGCCAAGGCGAGCTGCAGTTACTGGGACAGCAGATCTTCAGCGAATATTGGAACAACCCTTCAGTAACAGAAAAGGAGTTCACAGAGGATGGATGGTTCAGAACAGGCGACATTGCGATCCGAAGAAGTGTTCCAGGCTGTGGACAGGGTAAATCGGGATCATGGGCGCGGGGCCCTGCATACTTTATGCAAGGTCGCCGAAGCGCAGACATTATCAAGACTGGCGGGGAGAAAGTTTCTGCTCTTGAGATCGAGCGTGAGCTATTGTCACTCGCACAAGTCGCTGAGTGCGCCGTTGTTGGCCTGCCCTCGGAGACCTGGGGACAGAAAGTTGCAGCGGTCGTTGTGATCTCTGAGCAGTGCAAATCCAATGGCGCACCATGGGGCCTTGTTGAGATGCGAACCGCTCTCAAGAAGCAGCTAGTCAATTACAAGATTCCCCAGGATCTCGAGATCGTTTCTGAAATCAAGCGCAACGCAATGGGTAAAGTCAACAAGAAGGAATTGATCCCGGCGGTCTTCGGGAATGTGGAGAACATCAGGCGGAGAAGTTTCAGTGCTAGACAAGCCAAAGAACCTTAAGTAAAGCACATATACACCGGCTTCTTTGGCTTGCAAGTGGTGGGAAGGACGCGAATTGCCTTCTAGAATGTTGGACTTGGTAAATACGAAGATCAAATATGTACATACATATGTATACCAGAGCCAGTGAACGGAGTCAATTAGCCCATGTTCTTTCAATTTGTACCATTCTTCTCATTATCTTGGGGATGTTAAGGAGCATCCCACAAAAACTTGAGATCTACAGAGGAGCGGGGCTTATGAGGTTGACTGACTAAAAGACAGTAGACAATATAGACATAGAAACAGCCAAGACCACTACATACTACCTGATAGACGCCGCTATGTTACCGGATCAACTCAATGGTAAAGGGGGAACGCATTGATCCAATAATATTTTAACATTAAGAACCTTACAGCAGCAGAAATTGAAGCATAGATTAAAGACGAACAATAGGCACAATCACAAACCCTTTTTTTCGACTATGACGACAAGAGTGCGGCCACATTTGCGAACGCTAGTGCATTCATTGTCTCAGCCCAAAGTGTTGATTGGAGTGAGGTTCCTCGCTCCGTGTACATGACAGGCGGAAATCTAGAATGTTCAGTCAATATAATGAGCAGGACTTCCAGAGCTCTCTGACGTACGGCTTAATCTGTCCCTCGCTGATGAAACTTCCGTGGCTTTCTATCCCCTTCACCGACACAGCTTCGGTGTACTGGCGTGCCCCCATTGCTGCAGATCGACCAACAACCATCGATGCTACATAAGTGAGAGTATTTTGAATCACGCCTTCATTCGTGGCTCCAAATTGGGTTCCCCTACACGCCCCTGGGTTTGGCACATTGATGATGACTTCGTCCGAAGAAACCCGTTTACTCAGTTCATGTACGAACATAAGTAGAAGAAGTTTAGAATCCTTGTATGCTGCCCAAGGCTCGAACCGTGCTGCATCATTCATCGCCTTGAAGATAGAACCCGGAGACACCCCTCTCAGTTCTGCGTAGTAGGCTGTATCTGATCCAATGATACTAAGTCGGGCCGGAGTTTGGGCCTGAGATTTCTTTCTGAGAATAGGCATCAGGACCAAGGCAATCAGGGCAGTAGAGAGATAATTGATCTGGAACGTATGTTCATTTCCAGTCCCCGCTGCGCATTCGAAGCTTGGCTGCATCAAGCCCGCGTTGAGAATGACGATATCAAATCGCTGAAGCATTTCACAGCGGCTTGCGAAGTTCATAATCGAGTCGTATGAAGCCATGTCGACAATGTATACTTCGATTGTTGCGAAAGGAAATTCGGCCTGGAGCGCCTCGGCAGCGGCGTCACCGCGTGCTTGAGATCGAACAGCCAGGACGACATGGTTGAGTTTGAGTGCAAGTAGCTGGCGAGCGCATTCGAAGCCCAAGCCACTATTTGAACCTGTGATCAACGCAGTCTGGCCACTGAGGTCGACGAAATCTGGTATCGAAGGAATAGACTGAAATAATTGACGAGACAAAAACGCTATGAGGGTTGCCTCCCTGGCAGATTGAGCTTGAAGGAATCTGGACATTGTGTTGAGTGGTAAGTGAAACAGCTCGTGATTGGTGCAGGACTTTGCAAGACTTGCGGTGGTTGATAAGTCAAGTCACCCTACCATGACCATAAGACTTTTCTGAACCACGTGACACCATCGTGGTGTTTTCACTCTTGGCAATCCTCATCTTGATGATCTAATGAATTGTGCGGAACAATTCCTCATTATACACCGGGCAGCCCGGGGTGCCCACTATGGGCGTCGCGGCTATCTCGGAGCTCCCAGGAGTCGGTGATACTAGGCATGGCAAAGACCTGACCACTGTCAGGTCAAGCAGAGCACGTGCACGCCAAAGCTAGCAAAATTCTTGGTGCCATCAGTGCCAATCATGAAAATTCTACGACGGCTTACACGATAAAGACTGGATCTACCTTGATTGCTAGTTGTAGATTCGCAGCTACGGAATAATCGCCGCTCTTCGACGCTTGCCAACAACGGCGGCCACGGACAAGGCACATTTCAAAGCATAAAACTTGGACAATAAGACGAATATGACTTGTATATATTGAACATTTAAGGCTGCTACATTTTCTCCAAACACTCTCACTCCGCCAACTTCACCAAATACAAATCGTAACCACAAGATCTCATCATGACAGTTGCGCAACAACTCTCAAAAACCAGTCTTCCAATTCGTCTTCCTGGTGAAGATAATGAGTCGGAGAAAGTGCTGTACAACGCTCCAGCAAAAGCAGTCGCCTACTTCAATCCAGAACAGATTCCTGCTCCTGGAGTTGGATTGAGCGGTCCCAATGACTCCCTACCAAAGCTATTTACGCCAATTCAGATTCGAGGCATGGAGATACCCAATCGCATTTGGGTCAGTCCCATGTGTCAGTACAGCGCGCGGGATGGTTTCCAACAGCCCTGGCATTTCGCTCACTATGGCGCTCTGGCACAAAGAGGAGTACATGCCTTCACACCCTAAATTGAGAATTCAGCTACTGACAATGGTTTAGCCTGGTTTCATTGTACTGGAGGCGACGGCTGTGCAAGCTCGCGGCCGCATAACTCCGGAAGACTCAGGCATCTGGCTCGATGCGCATGTAAAAGGACTACGCAAACATGTAGACTTTGCACATAGCCAGAACTGCCTCATAGGCATTCAGATTGGGCATGCAGGCCGTAAAGCTTCATGCGTGGCTCCGTGGCTCAGCGCTGGAGCAACCGCTACGAAGGAAGCCGGGGGTTGGCCAGCAGACGTTGTCGGTCCCAGCGATGAACCTTTTGCTTCTGGTTATCCCCAACCTCGCACTATGACACTGGGCGATATAGAGCAACTGAAGGAAGACTTTGTCGCTGGAGTCCGGCGAGCCATACAGGCTGGATTCGACATCATAGACTTCCACTTTGCCCATGGTTACTTGGTTTCAAGCTTTCTTTCACCCGCCGTCAACAAGCGCACCGACAAATACGGCGGAAGCTTTGAGAACAGAGTACGACTTGCTCTCGAGATCGTGGAGATGGCTAGAGCTATTATGCCTGAAGACATGCCTCTGATGGTTCGCCTGAGTGCCACCGACTGGCTGGAGAACAATCCTGACTACAAAGGAGAGAATTGGACGATCGACCAAACAATCCAGCTCGCTCACCTTCTTGCGGAAAGAGGCGTCGATGTTCTCGATATTTCGAGTGGCGGTATTCACAAGTTGCAAAAGGTCAATGGCGGTCCCGGATACCAGGCCCCATTCGCCAAGAAGATCAAGAGATCTCTTGGTGACAAGATGCTTGTCAGTACGGTTGGAAGTATCAAGACCGGCAGTCTCGCCCAGGAAATCATTCAAGGCGGTAAGGATGAGAATGACACTCCGTTGGATCTGGTAGCAGCCGGTCGACTCTTTCAGAAGAACCCCGGACTCGTATGGGCATGGGCCGATGATGTCGATACTTCAATTCAAATTGCCCATCAGATTGCCTGGGGCTTTGGAGGCAGAGCGAAGGCACCAAAGGACGCCAAGATGCCGACTTTGTAAGAGGAGGGCTCTTCAACCTAGCCAATAACAACACATTAGAGCAAGGCACGGTCTATTTTTAAAAAAACTCTAGAGCAGTACTACATCATTGCTCCCATGAAAATTAAGTTCACAATCACACACATAAAGGCGACTGTGCATGCTACACCGTTATTGAAATTTTTGTCAAAGTGATCAGGATCCCTGTGGCGCCCAGAAGTTGACAATGGGAAGGGTTCCGCTATCTCCCCATAACATGGGCTGGACCGCGCGGCTCTTCCGGCACCCTCAGCTGTGCCGAAGAACCCCGAACTTTGTCATCGGCCAACTTATACTATCTTTAAAAAATTGAGACAATGCCCAAACCTCAATCAACGAAGCTCTGAGCTGTTGACTCTCGATATACACCTCTGGCTCATACTTTACTACCAGACAGAGCTGAATCAAGCGCAGTTTTCACTCGACATCTCTCTTCGCAATGGGCGTTCTGTCTACGAGGAATATTACCAAGGAGGATGTCTTCCAGCTGAATGATGCCTCAAAACCCGAGAACGGAGTTGTGTTGCAAGTACGAGCAGGCAAGGTTGTGGAAGGGGCTTTAGGGGGGGAGATCACCTCAGCTATCTACAAACAAGAACACAAAGGGCCAGTGTTCTGCACATTGACAGGCATCCAAGGAGATGAGCATGCGGCCAAGAGTCATGGTGGCATTGAACGCGCAGTGCATCAGTACAACGCGACCCACTATGCCGACTGGCGAAAGGAGAACGCACCAGAACCAGACTTGTACAGTCTAGGGGGGTTCGGAGAAAATCTGGTCACGACAGGGATGGATGAGAACAACGTGTGCATTGGCGACGTGTACCGGCTTGGTGATGAGATTATTCTCAAGGTATCTGAGCCTCGACACCCGTGCTACAAGTTGAATTCCCGCTTCAAGTGGCCGAGAGCGTTGAAGCGCACGATACGTTCTGGACGATCAGGCTGGAATTTCTGTGTGCTACGAACTGGAAATGTTCAGAAGGGTCAATCGCTCACTCTTATGGAAAGGCCGCATCCCCGATGGTCAATAATGAACGTTCAAAGGGTGATTCGAGGAAAACGAGTATCACTGGATCTCCTAGCGGAATGCAGCCAACTGCCTATGCCAGCCATGTGGCTGGAAATTGTTGGCGACAGACTGAGACGGGATCCCAAACCATACACCCTGGTCGAAAGCCGGGATGAGACTGATCGTGTGAAAAAACTCACATTTGAGTTGAAAGGAGATCTGACCTTAAGCAACCCAGAGTTTGACTCCTATGGCTTTGCTCAGATCACCTTCGGTCCGGATTCAAAGTTCGCTCGATCTTACTCTGTCGTAGAGGGCGATATGTACAGATTCAGCCTCGGAGTGGCTCTTGATCGTCAATCCCGAGGTGGCTCAGCTTATATCCACCACGATCTCAAGATCGGCGATGAGATCTCCATGGCTCCAGGGTCAAATTCAGGAGCTATAGAAAACGATAAGAAGTGCAGGAAAGATCAAGAGCGCATTCTAATTGTTGGAGGGATTGGAATTACCGCTTTTCTCCCGTCGATTCGGAGTTGGCGATGCCAAGGCCTCCCTTTTCACCTCCACTACGCTGTGCCAAGCGTAGAGGAAGCTGCTTTCCTGGGCGAACTTCCACCATACAACGTTACACTGTACGCCAAGTCAGAGAAGCAGCGGCTTAATTTGAGAAGTGTCGTACCAGAATTCGACCCAAACAATACGCACCAAGCCCGCATCTTCTGTTGCGGGCCTGCTGGTATGATGAACGAGTGTCAAGACATTACCAATGAGCTCGGATACCCAGAGCACATGGTCCATTTTGAAGACTTTGGTGGTGGTAGTGGAGGTGGTATCCTAGGCGAACCATTCGAAATAGAGATCGATGAGCCAGAAACGAACAGGCACGCAACTCTCATGGTTCCTTCAAATACATCCATGCTCAATGTTCTCACCGAAGCTGGGTTTGACATCGAGTGGTCCTGTAGGCCAGGAGCTTGTGGGGCCTGCAAAGTGACAGTTTGTGAAGGAAAGGTAAACTATAAAAGCACTTCCTTAGTAAAGAGTGAGAAGGGCATCGCAATGCAGACTTGCGTCGACCGTGGCATCGGGAAGCTTAAGATTGAGGTGGACTGATTGTACTACACATCTTTTGATAGTGAACAACGTAGTCTCAAATGCAGATTTAGCATCATCGAAAGTGCATGCTGCATAAGAGGCTTACAGACATTCTTATGCCGCCGGACCGGTATCGCATCTCTTGATTAGACCCTGAGGTCCGTTCAGGGTTCAATTTTCCAATTTCTCATGAGGAGCAAACAATCATAGTGTGTAGCAAAAGTGCGCAGAAGAGCTCCAATGAAGCAGCAGAATTGCCGACAAACAAAGCACAAAACTGAAGCAAAGGAGCATTAGTACATTGGAAACGTATCCAGGTACGGTTCTTGAAAATGGACAGTTTGTGGTTTGCTACGTTCACTAGCATCATACTCAGGCTCTCCCATGGCTATTCTAGAAGCCGTAATTGACACTGCCGCATCGAAAGCTCAGTGGGGCTGAGAAGAAACAAAACATGTGTTCTGAGCGGCACAAGGGGAATTATTTCATATTCTCTGATATGAGGACAAGTGAATGCATGCAATTGCGATCTTTCGTCTAGATAGTCCCTCATTGGGTACCCATACTGCCTGAGATGCCCGTTGCCCAGATATGATACGAATCTAGGCGTTCTTGTGTGGTTACAGCAGATCAGGCGGGCCCAGACGAACCAGAGTTGTCGCTACAGTCGAATGTCTTCCCAATGAAACCACTTTTGAACGCCTCTTGTATAGAGACAGCAACACTATAACTGCAAGAAGAAGTTAGCACTGACGGAAACAGAATTCGGGGTTGGCAAGATGACTTACGTTCCAGCAACAACCATGTAGGTGCCGAGAATGCCGACACATACATTAAGCCAATACCAAGACCTTTGCCTTATGCTACCCGATCGCTTGAGCTTGTGATCGTGTGCCCAGAGAATGATCGGGTAAATGAGACTGAATGGTGCAAAACCGAGGGCTGCGGCCAACGCCAACAGAAAGTTCAAGATTGGTACAGCCTGCGAGATTAGGAAAGCGGCCGTGCCTAGAAAGACGTTGATGCCGATCCAAGTTCCCCAGTGAACGGCGCTGTTCGTCTGGAAATGCTTAGAGTTCCGCATGAAACGGACAAACACGTATTTGGCCGTGACATGTTGATAGATGCCAACACCAACAACGAGCCCCGGGAGAGCGATACCATAAGAGACCTTTTTCCATATCGGACCTGCGCTACCAAAGGCCGGTGAGGATAGCCAGTTTCCACAGTAGCGGTACGTAACCAAAGGAAATACGAGGTATATAATTCCAACGATAATGCCAGCCAAGATAGCTGCTTTGCGGTAGTCTTGTGGTTTACGCATCTCTGCAATGACGGGCAGATACATGGATGATCCGCTAGTACTGACAAAAATGTTCGCAGACATTACCATGCCTGCTATAAAGGTGGGATTCCGGATGGCAGCGAAGCCAAGGTCGAAAGCCCCAGGAGGTGCTGCTGCCGGGCGTTCTTGCTGAGTAACAGCGACTGTGAAAATGAAGACGGCGAGGAAGAAGGTAGCAAAACCCACCCACGTCAGCCACCCCAAGCGTGCAACTGTGCGCACAGATGAACACATTGTGATCAAGACGGAAGACACGAATGCGAACACAACAGTGCAAGCCCCGTGGTTACTCAAGGCGTTGAAGGCTGCCGACGTAGACACTATGCCTCCGGCGCAGACCAATATTTGGGCAATGACAAGCTGCACGGTGATCAAATCGCGACCCCATCGTCCCCAAAGAGTGCCCATAAGGTCAGCAAGTGCTTCACAGCCATGTCAGCATAAATCCGTAAGTATCAGGCGATGACCCTTACTGTGACAATCATGGCGTCGACTGCGTACATCTCCAACAAGAACAGCAGTATCTGTCATTTAGATCGTGAGTAACTTGCTCGTTTCCATGTTTTCCAGAGCGTGCTGAACATACAAGTATTCAAGGATGTCCATGCGATGACCGATAGAGAACCTCCAACGGCGCCCAACACTGCCATAGCTTCTGGTATAGCCAGTATACTCATCGCAAACTCAATTTTGGTAAAGACAATCGTGGCGCGCTGCCAGCTAACCGTCCTGAAGTCGACTCCATCGGCCCTGATTTGGAAGACCTCGTCAGACTCGCCCGCAGCGATGTCGGTCCCAGCGGACTCGGAACAAGCAGAGGTATCGTGAGCTTGTTTGACATCAGGATTATATGATTCCTCTTTCTTATCGTTGGGCATTACATGCGAAGCCATGACTGGTAAAGATAGAAGGAGTTGTAGACGAGCGAAGGGCAGATCGTCCCGCTTGTTTGAAGGATCAGGGCGAGGTACGAACACGATTAAGTACTTCAAGCACGACGCAATGGTGCGGCTGTTGCACTGACACTTTCCCCTCAAACTGGGGTCTAGGCAATGGCGGCGGTCTATCCGGGGTAACCGACGCTTGACGCGACCCGAGATAACGGGAAACCGGGGAACATGCGCTACTGAACTACTGAGATAACAGCGGGGGCACGACTGGTAACTCACCACGAAAAGGACCGATCCCCAGCTATCAGCCTCACTACTCACCGTTCTAGCCTGAATCTCTGCCAATAGTTGTGTCTGTCCAGGCAGGTTGTCCACAGCCTCTTATCTCTAGCTTCAAGCCACTCACCAGGACTTACTAAGAGGTTCCTTTCCGGAGTTTCCTATCGTGAACAAGAAAGATATCAGCCCCGAGAGCATTCCATTGAATGGCGAGTCGGGGAATGTGTGGGTCTCGATGAACGTCTTCCATCATTTACACTGCCTCGACTCTGTCCGACATCAGGTCGATGCACAAATCCACAGGGCTCGCTAGACTAATATTTGCCGCCACGCATAGATCATTGCATCGAGACGTTGCGGAAGAGACTCATTTGCCAGCCAGATCTGGGCGTTAGAGCGACCGCCTGGAATCCGGACAAGCCAGGTGTAGCATTTGCAAACAACACAGTTGACTCAGCCTGTGTCAATTGGAATGCTGTTCAATATTTTACCAAACGACATTCTTTCACGGAGGAAGAGCAGTTGATCACTAGACCAGGTCGTGAGAATAAACAAGTCCTATGAAGGGCTTTCTTGCGTCTTGCTCACTTCTGAACAGGGCATATCTACATCGGACCACGAACGCCACCTGCGCGATGCGGCCAGTAAGTTGCACGCTTGAGTGGCTCACTAGGGTCGAAGATCAATGAAGCGAAGTTCACATGTAACTAATAGAAGATCAGATGATATCGTGAGGCTCATAGCAACTTCATCATCTCACACTTTCGGGATCATGAAAGTGCAATATTGACATGCCTCATGATTACTCGTATGCAACCTGTTGGTCACTATCCGAACGGGCACTCATCCAGCGATAACTGTTATCACCATCCGCATCGCGAACTTCCTCGCTTGGTTCATCCTTTTGACGGAGGTTCGATCTCTTCGTGCGTCACGCTGCGACATTTGTAGTCTTGCGATACCTATTGCTAAAGCTCGCCTCAAAAGTGTGGGTTGCGCGCCACATAAGGTTGGGGCTACCGTACTGCCAAATTAGCTCGAGGTGAGCTCGGTGTCGCTGTCTTCACCAAGCCATCGATCGGAATCCAATGCTACACGCCACCGTCACCATGTACCCGGTTTCGCACGCCCGGACATCCCGCACTTGCCCATCAAGCACGGTGCGACCCGATGCCAATGGCTGGGGAACGCCTGGTACTTGCGGCTACCTTTCCGGACCTTACTGTGAGTGAATTTTGGAATTGCACGCGATCTTTCACTGATCGTGTGTTTTAGTCTTTTACAGGCCCTTCCTTTGTCGCAGCTTTAATGTTTTGCGTCATCGCCACCGTCCTTCTGGTTGGGCATGCGCGGATGACCGCACTTGCAAGTCGACGGCATTTACATAACAATGAATTAAGCGTGGGGCCTCTTCTCGTTCGTCCTGCTGACTTGCTACTCTCGATATGCCTCTTGGTGGCGTATGTCTTGCGCGCGTTGGGGACAAGGCATCAGCAGATTCCTGAGTTTGTGGCCTTCTCGGACACATTGGTCTTGCTGAGCCCTATCTGTAAGCCCTGTTACTTCTATCCTTCTCAATGACTAATCGTGTACCCAACAGCGGTGGTTTTTGCATGCAATGTCCATTTTTTTGTCGAGATTTTGGGGACTGTTTTAGCCAGTGAGACTTTATTGGGCTTAGGAGGCCAGGTTCTCGAGCGAAGTGTAGCACTGACAATTGCTATTTAGTCGATCGAACAACTTGACGCCAGTAGGATGATTGCACCTAAGCATCGCAAATCATTCTCAATCCATTCAACAAACAACGCGATGCCTGGAGTTGAACTATACCTTGGCGGCATTGAAGTTCAATTCCTCGCCATGGTGTACACCGTCGCTCTGACCATCGCCTTGCAAAGGAGGGTTACTGACCGAGATACCAGAGGCCGTCAAAGGATAACAGTGTTTACCATTTTAATGTTCAGCCTTGTTTCGCTGTTGATGAGGTCAATCTACCGGATGATCGAGCTTAGTTCATTCTCCGCGGGCTACCTAATATCCTTGGCTCATAGCGAGTCTACTTCTACGCGTGCGATTGCGCGCCGATATTGATCGCGCTTGGGAATATCGCTGATCTTTCAACAGATTGCTTGCCTGACGACAATTACACCTATCAAAAGCTACACGTACGACCAGAGGGTTCATACTTGCCATGACCCATCCATCACCACTTCACCTCAGCTTTTTCGGAATCTTAAATGTGAAATGACTCCTCGGACTCATGGTGGTGAATGGGTCCGTCCGGTGATGAAGTCGAGTCATATCAAGTCTTCTACTTCTGACAAGTGTACAGGCTCTCCGGAAAGTCCTGGGAGATGAATACTCTCATTTCCTTGAGCCAGTCAGAGGGAAGCAAGAATCTCAGAGCCGCTGCTCTGTCATAAGACAACGAGGAAGGTGAGGACATGGAGCGGAATCGAACAGTCGCTTGCCTGCCAACCCGGGCGCCCACGCCTCATTCCGGAAAGACGCTTCTAGCGACGCCGACAGTCGTCAGGAGACCCTACTGCATATAGACTTTGTGAGCAAGGACAAAGTCAAGGCGAGACGGATGCCTGATTGTGTCAACGGGAAGGGCGACGATGTTGACGAGTTGGGTTGGATCAAGGTGACAAACAGATGCAGTCTGTTGGCCAAGGCAGAGGGTGAGCGCTGGAGGAGAATAACACATCATTGACATAAAGGACTGCAAGCGAGACGTGGGCCGCGGTGGCCAAGGCGAAGAAGGCAAATATATTGACTCTCCTACGGCATCCGAAACGCATGAAAACACCATCTGCGCAACTCTTCCAAGTGACCTGCAGATAACCTTGATCTATCTCAGCGACGTGTCTGACGTGCTACTGTACGTATAAAACATAGCCTCGAACACTATGGCTGGGTCACGTCGTGGTGCCGTCTTTATCTCAAACGAACGGGATCTGCCGGCATCGGAACGAGCGCTACCCTTCGGTTCCACGACCGGCTGACGTCACGATATCACAACAAATGTTGCTGTAATTATAAAGCAGCCTTGAGCACTGGAGCAATTAAGGACATATGATGACTGTAGCACCCCGTCTGGCTTGTGAGCAATGTCGAAGCCGCAAGGTGCGGTGCAACAAAGCCTCGCCGTGTTCAGCATGCAGGACCGCAGGCTTACAGTGTCACACGGTACAACGCGCACGCCTTCCTCGTGGAAAAAGTGGAAAAGGACGCACTCACAACAGCAAGCTCGAGGAAAGAGTTGCACGCATCGAAAGCCTACTAGCACAAAATACTGAAAACTCCCCTCAATCTCGGGACACAGCTAACGAAGATCCTCAAAATACACTTCCCAGCTTGTCGGTCGAGTCAGGAACAGTCCACGATGGCGATCCATCGACTGCAACTTTCGTGGCATCGGACTTCTGGGCAACCTTATCGGAAGAGGTCAATGGTTTGCGTGAGATCATAGAAGGCTCCGAAGATGACATTGAAGAAGAAAATTCCGCTCCCGGATCACATTCGATCGATACCGACGCGGCATGTGATTCGCCTGCGTTGTTGTTTCGTCAAGCCAACACCAAAATTCGAATTGACGATAACGAACAAATTCCGCTGTTCTCTATGCGCACGCAGAACACGTTACTGCGTTTGTATAGGCAGCGCGTTGACAGCGTATACAAGATACTTCACTGGCCGTCCGTTCTCTCGATGCTCGAAGCGCACCAATGTAATACGGGTACGCCGCCGAGAGTTTCCGAAAATGCTCTTGAGAACTCGATCTACTTCATGGCCATCTGTAGTATCACCGCCACGGACGCCGAGGAAATTGGACTGGGCGACAGGGACAGTATGCGGCAATTGTGCCAAAAATACCTCCAGACTGTCTTCGCACAGTCCAGTCTATTAAATTTTCCGGACGTTATCCTACTTCAGGCCTTTGTTATATATCTTGTATGACATACTTCACTATACTCTCCTGCAGCTATTAACCTGACATGCCCCCTAGATTGGGTTACGAGCCTGTTCAAACGGAGCCTACACTTGGACGCTAGTCGCAGTCGCAGTAAGAGTGGCTACAGCACTGGGACTAGGCGATGAGAATCCAAAGATACACACACCTTTCGACATACAGCTGCGACGACGATTGCTCTTCGGCATCGGCATCCTCGACACCCATTCCGCATTGGATCGTGGCACTACACCTATCCTACCATCTGCTGCTCTTACAGTGCCGCCTCTCAACATCAACGATGCAGACATGTCATCACCCAATAATGTGTCAAAGGTCTCGGACACAAGGCTCACCGATATGTCGCACACCGCGATGATATATGAAGCCATGTTATGCCAGCGGCGACTTTACGAACTGTCTCAAGCCACACCCAAATCGTGGGACATATGGCATGAGAAGCTGGAGCTAGTCACTTCGTTCGAGCACTATGTAAGGACAATGACTTCCCATATTGTTGATACATCAGCACCAGTAGACAAGCTTCTGAAGATCTCTGGAAACAAGATTCTCATCAGCTTACAATTGCTGCTTCGAAGGCCGCCTTACCGTCAGCCTCGGAATTCCGTGCCGCCATGGGATGATTTTGATGTCACCAGAAAAGCAACGGATGTTCTCGAGCAACATCTTCAACCTCTTTCGCCCGAACTCCAGCCATGGGCTTGGAAGAATTGGATACAGTGGCATGCGCTTGCGGTAGTTCTTGCGGGATTGGCTACGAAACTCAATCATGAAGATTCGGATAGAGCTTACGCGATTGCGAAGAAGAGCTTCAGCTACTATGCACGAATAGTAGCAGATTCGAAGTCTGGGATGCTATGGAAGCCAATTGCTAAGCTTATGCACCGAGTCGAAGTAATTCGTGAAGGGAAACGCACTCAGCAGGTGACCGCAAAGTCGGACCTAAACGGCTCAAGGATACAACCGAAGAACGACTTGATGGACCTGAGTGACTTTGCAGACAACCTTACATCTGCGGCACCTGATTGGACAATTGATAGCCGCGGCTACGACAACTTCACCGGTATCGAGCACAACGGCGAAGTGGATTTGCCTTGGCTGGAATGGGATGCTTTCTTGCAAGATATGAACGCAGCAGATGTCTAAAGTCAACTTGGATATGCACGATACTCCATGAACAATCTTTTATGCGCCTATCGTAGACATCCTACCACATCAGGCGCAACCTTCTCCATCCTTGCAATCAAATCCCCCCACATCTTCTGCTCAATCGCCTTTCCCCTCTCACTCCGCACATATCCCGATTCATCCTTTACCTGCGCTTCCGCCAAATATTTTCGATGGCTTTCCACACCCGCAGCCAAAGCATGAATATACATCCGACTACCTTTTTCCGCCGTCCATCCCATCAGTGCAAAACATACTCTTTCGCC
Source organism: Phaeosphaeria sp. A1 3.1a (assembly GCA_003501895.1). Taxonomy (NCBI): domain Eukaryota; kingdom Fungi; phylum Ascomycota; class Dothideomycetes; order Pleosporales; family Phaeosphaeriaceae; genus Phaeosphaeria; species Phaeosphaeria sp. A1 3.1a. Next base: position 43,232 of record QVXC01000060.1, read on the forward strand.
AATCGGATGAGGTTTTGCGCGAGACAGCTCTGTGCCACACCAGCCTGGATTGATGATGTTGACGACTACGTCTGCCCATTCCCCCTTCGCCATGGTGGCGGCGAGGCCGTGGAAACACTGATGTACCATCAATTTACTCAGCGCGTAGCGCCAGACAATGTCGGTCTTGGCTTGGTCGGAGGTACTCAGGGCATCGAACATGTCCACATCATCTGGTAAGCCTTTGTCGAATTCTGCGTCTGGTCCAAAGATGTGGTACATGGAGCCGCAGAACGTCAATGTAGTTTTGACGTTGTGCTCTGCGGCTGTGGAGCGGAGCTTGGGTAGGGCGGCGATGGCAGACAGGAAGGTTGACACTACGTTGACGGTAAGGTGGATCTCGAGATCTTCTGCTTCGCGGTACGTTTGGAGCTCCACGCCAGCGTTCGCAATGAAGGCGTCGAGGCGTGGGAGCTCGGTGCGGACGCGCGAGGCGAAGTTGAGCACGGATTCGTAGGAGGAGAGATCCAGTGGCCATACTGAGATTCTGGTGTGTGAGGCGCAGTTTATTTCTTTCAAGATCGACTCGACAGCACTTTGGCCTTTGGTGGAGTCTCGACATGCGAGAATGATGTGCGATGCGCACTTGCGTGCTCTGCTTTTTGTAAGCGTCAAAGTAGTAGGATTGATGCTTGAAACGCACAAATGCTTTGCACACGCGAGCCCCAACCCGGTATTTGCTCCAGTGACTACAACGGTCTGCCCTGATAAATCGATAATTGGTAGAGAGACTTTTCCAAAAGCTTGTCCTCTGAGCATCGAGATGACTTCGCTAAAAGGAGTCATTCTGTGTACGTATCTGTTGGACTAGAGACCTTATGTTATTAATAAGCATAACATCGAATGTTGGAAAACTGCCCTGTGTAATATCGAATGTGCACATTATCCTCTTTATGCTGCTTGATGGTGTCGTTTCAAAATCCGCAGAATGCGTGGAAGCCGTGGAGTCCGTGACGCCCGCAGAATCCGCAAAAGCCGATCAGAACGTCATTAGACATTGCATCGTGATCAAAGCGAACGGGAAGATTCAAGAGCACTTTCAGTCTCTCGTCCGATAGTCAGAGCCAATGATTCACTGCAAGGCAGGTTTTGAATGTACCTCTGTAGTGCCTTAGGGTTCGGTGTACAACCACTGTTGTTATGAGACTTCTTTTGTCTGGTTGGGGCTAATTCACGCTACGTAATCCACAAATGGCAGCATTTTACAATCAACACAATTTTCAACTTCATCTCTTTTATTCTGCAGACCTATGGGTGTGCCTACATTTTCAATGGTACCATGAATAGCCATGAAGTAGAGTCACATGACAGCTCCAGCTGGAGCTAAATCAATCTCCAAACCCATCCCTCCTTACGCAAGAGGGTAGGTAATATTAATACAAGAAGCAGAGATATCGTCGCCTTGCCATCTTCCCCTGCACCATCCTTAGCCTCATCTCCAGCCTTCTCCCTTTGGTTTTATCTCCTCTCCCTCTCCCTCTCCCTCTCCACCCTCCTTAGATCCCCTTCCTCATCCCCTTCAACCCGTACTCCTCCACGTCTCGCCTTCTTCCTCAGGCCTGCTGTGAACATCTTCGCAATATTGTCATCTCCCGTTGCTCCACTCTTGCGCCTCTTATCGCGATGCGGACCGGTTGGTTCAGCTCGTGGGCCACGCGGTGCCTCGGGCACTTCGTCCTCGTAGCCCCGCTTGGAAGATGAGTGGGATGAGGATATACGCGATGAAAGCGATGAAAGCGATTTGGAGTTGCCAGGCTTCTCGCGACTATCTCGCTCACGGGCGTTGCGTTCGCGTTCGGCGGCGTAGTGGTCTTGACTCTGCATCGGAGGTTCTTTAGGACTTGGTATACCTCCAGAGACCTTACTCGATCTACGGCGATGGTCGCGCTCGCGGTTCCGATCAGCAGCTGGCCCCTTGGGCGGCTGGAAGCCACGAGGACCGGTTGGCGGTTGAATCGAGGGCGGTGGCATCACATTTTTGGAGCGACCCTTGATGGTAAACCCATTTGCTGAAGGGCCAGTGGGCGCGTTGAGGGGTGGGGAAGGGGCGCGCTTCTTCATCATCGCCCCAACGATATCTTCCTCCCTGTCGGTAGGCTTTGACTTTTTGTCGTCTTTGTACTCGCGCTCGTCTCGTTCGTCCCGCTCCTGCGAGGCGTAGCGGGATGAGCGCTCGCGATCACGGCCTTTGCGACTGCGGCGAGAGGAGCGGTGCTTGTCGTCTTCGTAATCGTGGTCGACTTCTTCATCTTCCCGGTCTCGACGACGTTTTCGATCCTTGTCTTTATCACGCGATCGCTCGTGCTCATAGTCATAGTCGCGGTCGCGCTCTTTGCGATCTTTGCGATCCCTGTCTCGTGATCGGTCGCGGTATTTGTCCTTTTCGCTCCTGTGTTTGCGACGAGAACTACCATCTGACCCTCGCTCACTTCGGGCGTAGGCATCGTCATCTTCATACTTTCCCTCAGCAGGAGATCGCGAGCGGTGACGGCGGCGGTGCTCTTTGCTGCGGTCGCGCTGTGATCGTGATGAACGATACCTGTCTTTATCACGGCGACTGTCGCGGTACTTAGACTCCACTGATGCGGTACGTGTCCGATCACCCCGACTCTCTCTGCCATCTCGACGTCGATCGTCGTAGTCATCCTGGCGATCGTCGTAACGGGACGGGCGTTGGTCTCGTCGCTCGTTGAGACGGTCGTAGTCGTCCTCATCTCTTCGTGGAAGTGACCGCTCGCGATCTTCATGTCGGGACCCACGGTCTGCAGAGCGCGATCTGGATCGTTCTCGGTATACTTCCCTGCCATGATCTCGTGCCCTGGACCTCGAGCGTGAGCGTGAAGGAGACTTGTTCTTGACTCGCATGCTCTCGTCTCGTTGGGGAGAACGTCTGCAAGTGTCAGCTGCAATCTCATGGTCATGATCGTGCGATACATACGATCGCATCCTACGTTGGGGGCTGTTTGGGACGACATCGTGTGTGGAGGCAACACTCTTTGCTGGCTGAGCAAAACGTGCACTGTTCACTCTGCTAGAAAATCCCGTGTTCGGCCGCCCTTCACGCATAGCCCTTGGGCCAGTTGGAGCACCGACAACACCAACACCAGTTGGTTGCGCAGGCTGCTCCGTCAAAACCTTGGCTGCGCCATATGCACCGCCATTATTGAAGGCGCCGCGAGGACCAAAGTTGTTGTATGCCGTGTTCATGTTGTGCGTGTAAGAGGGATCCATAAGCGACTGGTCGTAGCCACCTGGACCCATCATACCTTGGTGGAATCCCATGCCGTTGTCCGTCATTGGCTGTACAAAGCCGTCCATGTCTCCATCGCCAGAGTCAAATGTTTGTATTGGGTTCAATCCACCGTTTTCGTTGGTCGCATTTCCTGCGGAGTCAGTAGATTCGCCAGCCGCGTTGCTGGCATCACCAGAAGCGATATTGTCTTCAGCAGACACTGGTGCAGCTTCGTCATTGGCCTTACCTTCTTCAGTGGGCTCTGCGGGCGTCTTCGCCTGCTCTTTCTCTTCACCAGTCTTGGCGTCAAAAGCAGGTTCGGCGTTCCCGTCAGGCGACTGGCCGTCACGCTGTGGGGGAGACTCGTCAGTTCTTGTTCGACGAGATTTTCCGCGAACCGATCTAGTCGGTTTCTTTGGGAGTTGATGAGGTCGACGTACGTTGTGGGCAGGGCCACTCTGACTGCCTGGACGAGAGTGTGCGTTCTGAGCGCCAGAACCAAACCCTCCTTGGCTGCCATTGCGCATGTTTCGCTGAGCATAAGCTCCTCCTTGATTGGCAGGGAAACGATTCTGGTTCTGGTTTGGGAAATTATTTTTGGGGAATTGGTTCATCATCTCGGGATATGCTCCAGATTGATTATATCCACCCATTGGGTTGAACCCGTTGTTGTAGTTGCCATAGCCACCACCAATGCCATTCCATCCACCATAGCCGCCACCGTAGTTCATGGCAGACATGTCATTCATGCCCATGCCCATGTTTCCACCGTAGTTGCCGTACATGCCGTTCATATTGTTGAAGTCTGCTATGGTTAGCAAACCGACACAACAACAAGCGTAGGTGATGTCTCACCCATAGAGTTCATGCCGTTCCAGTTGCCGCTGCCCATCATGTTGGACATGCCGTTCATGTTGTTCATATTGTTCATGGGGAAGCCCATGGAGTTGTTGAAGCCGGCCTGATTACCCATGCCATACGGCATCTGGCCGTTCAAGGTCATGGGGTTGTTGGCCAGCATTCCAGCACTCGAGTCGCCGATGTTAGTCGGCTCATTCATTGCAGCATCATTCGTCGATGGCTCCACACTCTTGTTCACGAGTTGCGAAGCTGCACTGCCGCGTCGCCCATTACCCTCGTCTTGAGGAGCAGCGGAGTCCTGAGAAGTATTAGTGCCAGCGAAGAGAGATGGTGATAATGCATAGCGTGGTCACTGGCACATGCGGCGACAATCAAGTTCATTCTTGCTAAGCAGACAAAGCTTGCACCCCACTCCTGGTCGTGTGTTCCATGCTCATGCACACGTGAGAGCGAGATGGGCTTGGAAATCGAACCTACCTCGTTCGTTTGGACAGCAGCTGAGCCAGTGCGATCGCCCGCGTCCCCGCTACCTTCTTCCGCAATCTGCTCGCCGCCAGCCCCTCCAGCTTTGGGCGTCTCCTCGATGCTCTCCACGAGCTTGTCCGCGGCATCGCCCACTGGCTGAACCTCGGGGGCAGCGGGCGTTGTCTCTGCCGGTGTAGGAGGTGCCTGGCTGGCCGCTTTGGCTTCTTCCTTCTTTTTCTGCTTCTGCAGCCACACGCGCATGGTGTTGCGCAGAGCCTTGTTTGGCGCACATGAGTCGGCCTCGAGAGGGGAGTGGTCACACGAGGGGCAGGTCGTGGGAAACGTAAGCTTCTCCTGGCCTGTGCATGTCTTAGTACAGGCGGCATGCTGCTGTCACATGATGGCGCAAGCTTACAGGCGGGGCAGATGGCTTTGTTGCAGCAGAGAAGCTTGTAAGAGTCGATGGCCAGCTGGTTATCGAGCGCGCAAAAGAACGTCTTGGGGAAGACATTCGGCTGGAGCGACCTGGCCGAGTCAGCAGTTTCCTAGCAGCTATCGTGTGCGCTCACATACCGAGCGAACTCTTTCAGGTCGTCGGCGAGCGGCGCAGCCTTGGGATCGGCTGCAGCGTGGGCCATGGTGATGGTTGGCGTGCGGCGTGCTCGCGGAGGCGGTGGGTTGAGGCTGCAGCGCACGCGGTCCGGCCTTTGCGGCGATGTCTTATTCCATCAATGTGTTGTTTGCGGCAGGAGCGATGGAGATGCCGGCGTGGTGGAGCGTCGTTGCCGCGCGTAACTGTTTGCCGAGTAATAACTGAATGTCAGAGGTCGCGACTGCTGCACATGTGGAAAACTTCCGCGGCGTACGCACGTGATCCGCTTTAGGGTCACGTCAACCACACCCCCTGTCACCTGGGCCTCCCAACGCACGACCTGTCGTCGCCCGAGCTAGTCTTTCACTCGTTCGACCGCTTCTCGCATTGCCCGGAGCAGACCTCGTGTCTCTCGGCTCTACAGACGCGTCGTGCATCTCAACGCTGGCTGATCGCAACAGGCTTAGCGTCGAGAACCGTCTTGTCATCGTCATCGCCAAAATGGCACGTCCCAGGAACACATCTTGTAGCTTGCCTTCGCGCGGTCCAGTCTTTCTTCCACGCCATCGATCCTCACCATGATCTTGAGCCAGATCTCGTATCTGGACTGCCTTGCATTCCTTGTCTTCCTTGCACCACAAATTCTGCTTCAGATCGGTCTTCTTCCTGTCTTGAAATGGCTGATACCCGCGTTACCATGGCTGGGTACGTACACTATGACCAGAACACTAAGCACGCTCATACTTATAGTGCCCAAAGTGTTTGCAATTCCATACCAGTTCATCCGAGAAAGATTCTTCGTACCATATGAGGATCGCAATCCGTTCGTGAAGAAGGCCACACCATTCCAGGATCTCGTGATTCGCTTCGTCAGATTCGCCTTTGCAAACATGCCAGCATTCATCGGCCGCACCTTCTTCTCAAAAGCTGTCTCACTTCCCTTCTTGCGATTCCGTATGCTACGGCATGGCTATGTGACTAGCCCCATCCGCTGGACAGAGGTCAAGCGGGCGAATTTCAGAGGCGTCTACATCGTGCACAACCAACAGGAGCAACCCGACATCATCGTCTACTACTGCCATGGTGGCGGCTTTAGCATGGGCAGCAGCTTCTTCTACATGGAATTCCTGCTTGCATGGGTCACGCTGCTCAAATCCGCGGGCTACCGGAACCCAGCACTCTTTGCGCTCGAATATACCCTTGTCCCAGACGCTACATATCCCACTCAATTACACGAGACAGTCGCTGGATACGAGCATGTTCTCTCGCTTGCACAATCCTCGTCACGTGTCGTTGTCGGAGGTGACTCGGCAGGCGCAACTCTCATCTTGAGTTTCCTCCTATACTTGTCTGAGCACCCTGACCTGCGTCATCAGAAGCCTGGCTTAGCAGTTATGATCTCTCCATGGGTGACCATAGTCTCCAGCAACAACCGCAACACCGCATCTGACTATCTCGACTCGGGCTCTCTCGAGCTGTACGGCCAAGAATATATTGGCAACAAAGCATCACCATCGGACCCCACAGTCTCCCCAGGCTATTGCAAAGACATCAAACAGTGGCGTAATGCGTCTCCAGAAAACGGATGGTACTTCTTATACGGCAGCGAGGAAGTATTGGGCCCCGAGACGAGACGCCTCGTCACATTATTGAAGGATACTGGGAAAGATGTCGAAACTTGGGAAGAAAAAGGTGGGATTCACGCATGGCCTGTCGCAAGCTTGTATCTGGGCGAGACAAGAGAGGAGCGACTCAGTGGATTGAAGAGCGTGGTTGAAGCGACGAAGGACAGGATACATTCATAAGGTGACCACCACATCAACAGTGAATACTGCTTCAGTATCGACGACACCATTGTGCAGGCATATCAATGCCCAATTCCCGTGCAGCTCTTTGAAGTCTGTCAATCCTCTCAATCTCTTCATTCGCCCATTTTCGGTCTAAAGTGGAGTGGTCGGCGTTCTGCTCTGCTAATGACGATGCAGACAAGGCGGTAGCGGCGGCGTAGTATCTTGCTTGTATGAGCATATCAAAACAGCCACAGAGCAAAGCGACGTCTTACGAAGATGATGGCGATGAAAGCAAGTTCTTCTCTCCATACCCATTTCCCTCCGTTGACTCAGTATTCGCACTTTGCGTCGACATGTCTGCGCACTTCACTGCGTCTCAATCGGGAAGGGTCTCAGCCAATCAAATCGCACGATTCGAACTTGCTCAAAGAAGACGAGAATGAGCTTTTCGAATTCTCCGTGACGGACCGAGCATGCTACTTATATATGTCTTCCCAGAATCGTCACCGGTCATCACCCAGCGAGTGTCCTGCATGTCGCGCCCAATGGTGAACGAAAAGACGCGGACCCCAACAAGGCTAGCACGGCTAAAGGGGGCTTAGCGGCAGCTGAAAAGAGCAGGACTGGGATGCAGATGCCGCGGTGTTGCAGCGCTGCAGTGCTGATCGGGCGCCGGGGTGGCCGCCGACATGGATTAGTTCGAGGGCGACTGGGGCTTGGACTGGATGGGCGTTGGGAGAGGGCTGGTGGGAGAATGGGGTGTGCTGTGTCGGTCTGGGCGTTCGTGACTCGCAGCGACGAGGGAGTGGTACATACTTCGTCGTTGCTATCCCTGTTTACAGTAGCAAGACGACCTGCGTGTCCTGCAGACATGTCCAACCTGGCAACAGGAGCATGTCCATACAAGATGAGGTAAGCAGTCGCAAACACCTATCACAGCCAGCAGATGCCACAGCTTCGGCTGACCTAATTGCAATACAACAAGTTCGTGGAGAACAACGCAGATTATCTCAGCAGAGCCGTTTTCAAAATGCCGTTCTGGTTGGCGGAAGCCGATGTCCTCTACATGCGCCTCGCTGCACCTTGTCCAGCTGATCCTTTGGGCTAGCGTATTGCCTGACGTGGCCTAATGCACCATGAGCCAAGCTTGGAAACTGCTGCTGCTCCACTCACTCTCGCACCCACGCATCCCATCGTGGTCTCTTCCACCCATTGCTGCCTTCTTGCACGCTGTGTCGATCATGTTATCATGCGTGTCACTCGAGTTGACTCGTGACGCAGCGCCTCTTTAGAAGGTGTGACTTCGTGCGTCAGTGTTTTGCGTTGCTGCTGTGCGAAGAAGACGTTCGATGCTCATCGTTGCTCACCATGGAGGTGCATGTCTGAAAGTGTCATCCGCAATGGGTTTGGAACACGACAATTCCTTCGAATTGTTACATTATCCGCTTTACTGAGTACCCATTGCATGATTTGAGGACCTGGGCCCACGGGTCTCAGTAGCCATCATGAAGGTCTGCAACCTAGGAATGAAGTCGTACATCTTCGAAAGAAAGAAAGCCCGCTACGCCTGACATGAGTCAAGGGAACGTACCCATAAAGAAACCTATCAAGATAGTTGAAGAATACTTGCAAGATTGTAAGGATTTCAAAGTGGCCAATCAGCGAGAGGATGCTTTTGAACTGATCTACCAACGACTTGCAGCGCCTCACGACAATCCACGAGTTAAAAGACTCATTTGAAATCAAATTTGCGTAACTACGCGGTGTAGGAACCAACGACGAGTATAAAGGTAGGGCGAATGCCTAAGAGGGCACCTAAATTTCCAACAAGCAGATCCCGCCAACACCATCAAGGATACATCTCAGAGTCCTAATAATTTCATCATAATTCTCGTTGAACCTGTCAATCGTGCTCAAAGCAAGCAAATATCATGTCGAATAGGTCGCAAACCACCCACACCGACATCTCCCCCGCAATCCTCTACTGGGGCACCCCCGTCGTCCTCATCACCACCACCAATCCCAACGGCACCTTCAACATCGCACCCATGTCCTCCATCTTCTGGCTCGGCCACAATTGCATGATTGGCCTTGAAACAGGTAGTCAAACGACCCGGAACATCCAGCGAACAGGTACTTGCACGCTCAACCTGGCTTCTGACGACATGAACAACGCAGTCAACGCCCTCGTAAGAACGACTGGAAGCTATCCTGTATCAGCAGGGAAATCAGCAAGGGGTTGCAAACATGTGCAGGATAAATTCGCGCACGCGAGCTTGACTCCCCTCCCCTCATCCACCAGCTCCACCCCCGGAATCGCGGAGTGTCCCTCCATCATGGAAGCACAACTTGTCGCTGAGCACAGTTGGTTCAAGGGTCAACCTACTGAAGGCGCTTGTTTGTCGTTTGAGCTGCATATCACCAGAATTCAGGTGAGAGAGGAGTTGAAGAAGGAGGCATTCAAGAATCTTATTGATACGGACAAGTGAAAGCCCATGATTATGATGTTCAGTGAGATTTATGGGTTGAGAGATGGCAAGGTGGTGGAGAGTGTGTTAGCGGGGATTGAAGAGGAGTTGTACAGGCCTTTCACTGGTACGACGGGGTAGGATTAGGGGACTGGGAGTGTTGAGCGGCGAGGATGGGATAATTGAAATATGCGAAGTTGGGCAACGTGGCATGTGATATCATTGTCTGTTTGGTTACAGTAATTCACTTCCCCAGCCATCCAATTACCTATGTATCGCAAGACTAACCGTCGATCTCAGTCGATGCTCCGCTGTTTCATGATCCAGGAGATCCAGCGTTGGATTCTGGTCCAAAGATTTCAGAGTCTCGGAAGTCCCAGGTTCATATATCATCGTCAAACAGGCCGAAATTAAAACTAATGTGAGGCATAGTGAAGTTGGTGTTTCCTGCCAGAGCGGCGGAAAGCGGGCTGAGGTTGTCGCCCATGAAAGGAATTTTACTGGAATTGAGCTGTTTCATCTTGGGCGGAATGGCGTTGTGATTTGCCTCCCCAGTGAGCGCGTCTGTGTTGCTCGGTTCGTCGATGTTGTCACTGTTTGGTTGTACGTCAACGTTCGCATCCAGGGCATCACCTATGCCTCAGGGATCATTGACGTTCTGGGCGTTGATACTGCCAGGATATTCTTGGACGCTTTCGGGGTAGTGAACTGCCGACAATGCTTCTGCTTTGCCTCGTAGCTTTCGGATGACCTACTTCACGATTGGAGCTGTGAGGGGAGGTTTTGGGGTTGTCTTTTAAAGATCCTGCGGATTGCCATTGTTCGCCCTTTTGAACATCGAATAATACTCTGGCGTTTTAAGAGTTTCTCGAGACGTGGTGTATTACTAGAAGAATGGACATGATTCGTTGTAGTATGTGGTATCATTGCTTTTAGATCGTTATGCTTCTCATGCTCTATCGCCTCTATCGCCTGTGGTTCACAAACTCCCTTTGCTCACCTCCCAGCCTCGACGCTACTACACACGCCTCCCTGATCGCCTTCGCCACACTTCCCCTCACACCATCCTCCTCCAGGCTCATCAGGCCTCCGATCGTGCATCCGCCAGGGGTCGACACCTTGTCTTTCAACACGGCAGGATGCTCTCCACTCAGCACCAACCCTGTTGTCCCCCTCATTGTCTGCGCCGCCATCAGCTGCGCCTCTGCTCTCGGCAGACCCATGGCTACGGCGCCATCTGCTGCGGCCTCGAGTATGAGCGCGAAGAAGGCGGGGCCAGATCCGCAGAGTGCGGTTGAGATGTCCATTTGCGCAGGCGGGAGCGAGACGACGCGGCCGATTGACGAGAAGACAAAGTTGACGAGGTTATGTTGTGTGTCGCTGAGCGGTGGGGTAGAAGTTTGGATGACGCTCATGGACTCGCCGACGAAGGACGCTGTGTTGGGCATGACGCGGACGACACGACACGCATCCTGCACATTCGTCGCTCCCTCCGGATACAAGAAGTCCTCAAGCTGCTGCTGCGTCACGCCCGCAAGAATGCTGACCAGAATCTTGCCCTTCAGCGCTTCCTTCACGCCCTTTTCACCGAGAATGTCTTTGAAGCCATACGGTTTGCAGGAGAGCAGGACGATATCTGCTGCTTCGACACCCTTGAGGTTCTGGTTGGTGTATGTGGTGAGGGAGAAGTTGTAGTGGCCCAGCGCATCCTTGACCTTTTGTTCGGCAGGCGCCCAGGTGTCGCAGGCAACAAAGTTCTGGAGGTTGGGCGTGTCTTTGGTGGCAGAGGAGGGGTCGAGGGTGGAGGCCGTCTTGGCTTTGGCGAGGGAGGACATTACGCCGCCCATGATGGCTATTCCCATTGTGCCTGGAAGCCAGGTTAGCATGAGGCATGCTGCGGGGCACCAAGTTGGTGTAGAAAGTATGCCTACCAGAGCCGAGCACAGTCAATGTGAGACCCTTGGATTCCTGGGCGGACGACATATTGTATGATGTGGTTTCCAAGCTTTGGTTCGTGGTGTTGAGTGAGGGAGCGCGAGACGACCTTTATCAGAGGAATGCGAGCGACCTCGGCGGTTCACTAAGTTAAATGTCGCGAGCTTGGACCATGCCGATAGAAAGCGCGTCAGAAGCTCTCCACCATACGTCGTAGCTCTGTCAACACCAAGAAACCACCCAAGCGTACCTCCTGCAGACACACGAAGAGAGTCACAATGGCCGACCCCTTCGAAGTCCGCCAGCGCTTCACCACGCTCCTCGCGCACCTCTCCGCCTCGCACACCTCTCTACAAAAAGCCGCGCTCTACGCCCTCAAAAACCGCGAAATGGACGAAGATCTGCACTCGTGCATCCTCGAGCAGCTGGAGCGCACAAACATGAACACGCGCGCAAACATCATGTTCTTCATCGAAAACCTGTGCGAGATGGCCGTCAAGGACAGCGCAGGCGACGGGCGGGGCATTGACGGCAGCGCCATGGGATACGTGAGGATGCTACAGAGGGATATATTACGGGTGGTCGAGTGCGTCGTGGGCGAAGAAGGGGCCAACGTACGGGTCGTCAGGAAGGTGTTGAAGACGCTTGAGGGGCGGGGGATACTTCTGGCCGAGACGGTGGGGGAGTTGGAGGCCGTGCTGAAGGCGAGGGAGGGCGAGATGAGTATGGGCGGGAGTCCGAAGAGTGGAGCGGGAAATGTGAAGATGGATAAGAGGCAGATTGAACATCGCATTGAGGAGGATCGGGAGCGGCATAAGCGGCTCAGAGAGAGTATCTGGGCAGTGAGTGGCGAGGCAGAGGACGAGATGGAGAGGCTATGGGACGAGGCGAGCGAGATTGCCGAGGACGATTATGTTGTTGCGAGGGAGGATAGGGAAGAGAGGGAGCAGGCTATCAAGTTCGGATGATCTGCTGAGGTCTGATTGGATTTTGTTGTTTTGGGCGCCTGGGATTCATGCATAGCAAGGCGTTTGGTGGAGTTGGAGATACCATGGGCTGCAAAAGCCCGACTTCGTCGTACTGAATACATCCGTTTATCATGCCAAACATATCTGTACACGCCACATGCAATGCTATGATACAGTGCTTATCTTTCGTCGTCTCCTCCTCTATCATACCCTCAACTCTACTCCATGATGGCCGTTGCGCCCAGCGCCTTGAGCGTCTCCACAATCTTCTCCGCCTCCTCCTTTGGCACACCCTCCTTCATCATCTTGGGTGCGCTCTCCACAAACTTCTTGCTATCCACCAGACTCAGTCCCAACATGGCCTTGATCTCCTTGATAACCTTGGGTTTCGCGCCCGCATCGAACTTCTCGAGCTTGAGGTTGAAGAGCGTCTTTTCTTGCGCGGCGGGGGCGGCTTCCTCTTCTTCGACGGGCGCGGCGGCTGGTGCAGCGCCGGCGGGGCCTCCACCTACGAAGCCGCCCATGGGCATGTCGGGGATGTTTAGGCGTTCCTATAACATGTGGTTAGTCTATGTCTACGTAGGATGTACGAGATGTGGTATTTCGAGCTGTTGCACTATGGAGCTCCCATTGCCACTATATCTCGTTTCTGTGTGAGCATGCTCACCTTCAGCGTCGAGACCAAATCCGCAGTCTCCAACAAGGTCAATTGACTAATCTGGTCCACGATTGTCGCAATCTTGGGATTCGCATCGCCTGACGCCCATCTCCGCTGTATCCTCTGCTGTGTGGCTCCAATCGTCGGTCGTCCAAGTGTGGCGGGGCGAGCAGTGCAGATGCATCGCCTGAGGGCGCGAGATGCTGGGGCGACCATATTCACTGTGTGGGTTGTCGTCGTGCGAGACGGTAATTAGATATCATGCGTGTTGTCGTGCCTGTCCTGAGATTTTGCGGAGCGATGATTCGGTGATTCCTATTCGAGACTGATGCCTTGGCGCGACGATGGGACCCGCAAAAAAGTTGAGAGAACTTCGAGGCCTGCAACTACAACGCCACGAACACGACTTTCGGGCTTATTGACGCGTCGAAACTATGGGAAGGCGCCCCAGATACAGCTATTGTCAGATCGAAAATCATCATGGCAAACAATAATAACAGCAAAGCCGGTAAAATGGCCAACATCGAACAGCTTGCCAAGGAAGCTTTGAAGCCTGGATCCACGGACGACCTTTTTGTTCAGTATAGTGTGCTTTTCACAGAGTTGTGCGCGCGGTGGATTCAAAACAGTGCGGAGAGTGGACTCAAAATCGCGGCTTTTGGACGATCACTACCACTTGCGCCTCACCTCGCCGAACACGTAGAGCGATTCTTACAGGACGTTTCGGACTCTTCAATTGCTGGACCATCGGCATCACCTTCAGTGCAGAACTCTGCTTCCGCCACCCCGGACGCGGAACTTATAGAATCACTTCTTGGAACTTTCCGACTGCTCAGTTATGACTGCAGAAGCTTTGCGAAATATGTGCGACCACTTGTCTTGCAGAGCTTCTTCCAGCACTCAAGTCGAGCTGTGAGATATCTGGCAGTTCGAACTTTCTGTCTGTATGTTCATGCGGCTGATCATGCCACACAAGATATGCTTAGAAGAGCTGTTGGAGATGCAGAGATCACTGGAGCGTGGGAAAACCTGGACATTGACTATCGCTTCCTCTCGCTATGGGAAGAAAAGAGGTGGAAGGAGCTGGGGCTCAAGATGCAAGAACGAGAGCGAACGGATAGCACACCGAGCGCATTGTACACGAATCTTTCTCCATATACAGCGGACGTGAGTGGCATTCTGTTGCCACGTCTGGATGGAGCGCCATCTCAGGAAAGAGCAGCTCAACTGATCACAACATCCACGACCGAAAACAACCTGAGGAACATTGCACAAGGACTACTCGGCTCCAGTCCGCTTCTGCTCACAGGTCTCCCAGGCTCAGGCAAAACTCTGCTTGCTCGTCATTTTGCTTGGCAGCTCAACAAGCTCGACAAGATGGTCACACTTCATCTGAACGAGCAAAGCGATGCCAAGTTGTTGATCGGCATGTACGCAACTGGAGCCAAACCGGGAACATTCAGCTGGCGACCTGGTGTTCTCACCACAGCTGTCCGAGAAGGAAGATGGATATTCATCGAGGACCTCGATCGCGCGCCAAATGAGGTCATCAGCACACTCTTGCCGCTCATTGAGCGTGGTGAGCTGCTCATACCAAGCCGTGGAGAGACAATCCGAGCCACGAGAGGGTTTCGGATTATTGCTACGATGCGTAGTACACTCAACCCACGAGGGCAAGAAATCATACCTCGACAAAATATGATCGGACACCGCTTCTGGGACTCCATCTCAGTCCACATGCCAGAGCTGCCGGAATTCCAGCATATCATCGGCGCCACGTACCCACGGTTACGAGAGCACCTTGGGGGCATCATGCAAGTCTATGAGCGACTCCTTGAACTTTACTCCGACGCGAAGTTCTCCTCGGAGACTGGTACCTCCCTGCGAGCTATGACGCCACGCGACCTGTTGAAGTGGTGCGATCGGATTGACGTCTTACTTGCGACATCACGGACATTCCAAACCGCGCAGAAGGACGAGATCTTCATGGAGGCCTATGACTGTTTCGCAGGCAGCCTACGGAGCCAAAACGCACGGCTAAAGGTGATGGCTTGCGTAGCTGAAGATTTGCATATTGACCCACAACGAAGGGATCACCTCTTGAAGGATCGTGAAGTCAAGCTACAAGTTCCGTCGAAAGCTAGCACATCTGGAAGCATACAAATCGGGCGAGTGAAGCTAGCTAGGCACAGAGCAACGAAGCGAACGACAGCAAGTCGGCCATTCTCAACGAACAACTATACACTGCGACTACTGGAGAAGATCGCAGTAGCGGTCGATCGACAAGAGCCCCTCCTGCTTGTTGGCGAGACCGGTACAGGAAAGACGACCTGCATACAGTATCTGGCAGAACAACTTGGTCGCAAGCTTGTAGCATTCAACTTGTCCCAGCAGAGCGAGAGTGGTGATTTGCTCGGCGGGTACAAGCCAGTCAACGTCCGCAGTCTGGTTATCCCCCTCAAAGATGAGTTTGATGAGATCTTCGACACCACCTTCTCGCGAAAGAAAAATCAACGCTTCATTGAGATGCTTGGCAAGCGTGTAGCCAAAGGGGAGTGGAAACGAGTATGCATGTTATGGCGGGAAGCTCTGAAGATGGTCGATGCAGCCAGAAAAGCACACGAATCACAGACTTCCTCGCCAGATCCAGATGGCGAACAACCGAAGAAGAAAAGGAAGATGGACTCATTACCGGCCAATTTCCCCACTGCACGCTGGGAGAAGTTTGCAACCGACCTTTACGATCTAGAGGCACAGCTCGCAAGCGGTTCTGAAGCTTTTGCCTTTTCGTTCTTGGAAGGCAACATCGTCAAAGCTGTCCGCAACGGCGACTGGATATTACTTGACGAGATCAATCTGGCTTCTTCGGACACGCTGGAAGCACTCACCGATCTACTAGGAGGTGGACCTGACGGAAATCCTTCTATTTTGTTGACAGAAACCGGAAATGTTGAGCGCGTGATCGCCCATCCCAACTTTCGGGTCTTTGCCGCCATGAACCCCGCAACAGATGTAGGCAAGAAGGATCTACCACCTGGCATTCGCTCGCGTTTCACCGAGTTGTACGTTGAAAGCCCCGATGGCGACGAGAAGAGTTTGCGAAACATCGTAGAGAAGTACCTCGGAGGAGAAACAACGGACGCAAGCATCATCAGAGTTGCCCAAAACGTCACGACTTTGTACTTGAAGATACAAGAACTGGCCCAGTCGAACAGACTTGTCGATGGCGCTGACCAAAAAGCCCACTTCAGTCTGAGAACGTTAACGCGAACACTTTCCTATGCGAGAGAAATCGCTCCTCTGGGCACCTTACGGCGGGCTCTGTACGAAGGCTTCCACATGAGCTTTCTGACTTTCTTGGACAAGGCGTCAGAAGATCTCGTTGCACCGTTGATCGCCGAGCATCTATTCCCACAAAAGGGCAGCGCCAAGAAAGAGCTCGGTCAACCATTACGGCAGCCAGGCGATGGCCGCAACTACATACCGCAAGGGCACTATTGGCTCCGACAGGGAGCTCAGTCGGTGGAAGACCAATCGCACTACATCATCACTCCATTCGTGCAGCGCAACATGAACAACCTAATCCGTGCGGCATCCACACGAAGGTACCCTGTGCTCATCCAGGGTCCTACCTCATCCGGCAAAACAAGCATGATCGAGTATCTTGCCAAGAAGTCAGGCAATAAGTTTGTGCGAATCAATAACCACGAGCATACTGATTTACAAGAATACCTGGGCTCGTACATCTCTGGTATTGATGGAAAACTTGTATTTCAAGAGGGCATCCTCGTCAAGGCGCTTCGTGAGGGACATTGGATCGTGTTGGACGAGCTCAATTTGGCGCCCACAGATGTCCTTGAAGCGCTCAATCGTCTGCTTGATGATAACAGAGAGTTGTTGATACCCGAGACTCAAGAAGTGGTTCGTCCTCACGATGATTTCATGCTGTTTGCGACACAGAATCCAGCGGGTCTGTACGGAGGCCGTAAAGTTCTCTCGCGAGCTTTCAGGAATCGTTTCCTCGAACTACACTTCGACGATATACCAGTTGAGGAGCTGACTGAGATTTTGCACCGACGTACCATGATACCAGATTCATGGTGTAAGCGCATTGTCAAAGTGTACCAAGAACTTTCGACGCTTCGACAAGAGAACCGCATCTTTGAGCAGAAGAGTTTCGCCACCCTGAGGGATCTCTTCAGATGGGCACAGCGAAAGGCAGACACGATACAAGACCTGGCCAACAATGGATACATGTTGCTCGCAGAACGTGTCCGCAAAGAGGGAGAGCGCATCGCTGTCAAAAAGGTTATGGAGACTGTGATGAGCAGGAATGGCCCACGCGTGACTATCGACGAAAAGAAGATGTTCACCGAAGATACCACATCCGGCATTGCTCGCCTTGCCGAGGCTGTCGCTGGTGCCGGTAATGG
Organism: Phaeosphaeria sp. A1 3.1a; assembly: GCA_003501895.1. Classification (NCBI taxonomy): domain Eukaryota; kingdom Fungi; phylum Ascomycota; class Dothideomycetes; order Pleosporales; family Phaeosphaeriaceae; genus Phaeosphaeria; species Phaeosphaeria sp. A1 3.1a. The sequence continues at coordinate 60,673 of QVXC01000060.1, forward strand.
TGTTGTCTGGACACATGCTATGCGAAGGTTGTTTGTGTTGGTTGCACATGCGCTACGCAACAACGAGCCTGTACTTCTCATTGGAGAGACAGGTTGCGGAAAGACGACTGTGTGTCAGCTCCTAGCAGACGAGTTCAAGAACCAGCTTCACATCCTCAATGCACATCAGAACACCGAGACCGGCGACCTGATCGGTGCCCAACGACCCATACGTAACCGTGCAGCTATTGAGGAAATCATCAGAGCCCAAGTGATAGACGTCCTAGACATTACCAAGCGCCTAGACTTCGATCCAGCCGTAACGAGCCTAGACCGTCTCCTGGACATTTATGACGGGCTTGTCAAGGAAGCCCCGAATATCATACCTACAGGACATCGACAAGAGATCCATGCGAATCGCATCAAAGCAGCAGCCCTCTTCGAATGGGCTGATGGTAGCCTTGTACACGCTATGAAGCAAGGACACTACTTCCTTCTTGACGAGATCTCTTTGGCAGACGACTCCGTTCTCGAACGCCTAAACAGTGTTCTTGAGCCATCACGGACGATTCTTTTAGCCGAGAAAGGCCCCAATGACTCTGAGATCAAGGCTGCAGAGGGCTTCCAATTCCTAGCAACGATGAACCCAGGTGGCGACTATGGGAAGAAGGAGCTCTCTCCTGCGCTACGAAATCGTTTCACCGAGATCTGGGTGCCAGCCATGTCGGATTTGGACGACATCCTTCAAATCGTGCGATCGAAGCTGAAACCATCTGCTACTCAATATGCTGAGGCGATCGTGTCATTCTCGCAGTGGTTCAACGACAAATACAACACCTCTGTCACGTCTTCCATCTCCATTCGTGACACGCTGGCGTGGGTATCGTTCATCAACAGCTGTCAGCAGGTCGATGCAGTCTTCGGCGTTGTGCATGGGGCTGCAATGGTTTTCATTGACACACTGGGCGCAAACCCAGCAGGGCTTCTCGCCATTGCGCAGTCGGCAATCCAAGAAGAACGTAGAGCATGTTTGCTCCACCTGAGTAAACTTCTTGGTCAAGACATTGCGCCTCTTTACTTGGATGTGGTTGGCATCTCAAACACGACCGAAGTACTACAGCTTGGATCTTTCTCTATCCCCAAGTTCTCATCTACGGGATCAGAAACAGCTAGCTTTGCTCTTGAGGCGCCAACAACTCGCTTGAACGCCATGCGAGTCGTTCGAGCATTGCAACTGCCCAAGCCTATCCTTCTCGAAGGTAATCCCGGAGTCGGTAAAACGACTCTTGTGACTGCACTTGCGAAGGCTATTGGAAAGCCGCTGTCACGACTTAATTTGTCCGAGCAAACGGATCTAATGGACCTGTTCGGCTCCGATGTTCCCGTTGAGGGAGGGGCAGCTGGCACATTCGCGTGGCGTGACGCACCGTTCTTGAAAGCTATGAAAACGGGTGACTGGGTCTTATTGGACGAGATGAATCTAGCTTCACAGTCCGTACTGGAAGGTCTCAATGCTGTACTAGATCATCGTGGTGAGGTCTATGTTTCAGAACTCGATCAGACCTTCCACAAGCATGAGGATTTTAGAGTTTTTGCGGCGCAAAATCCACATCATCAAGGTGGAGGTCGCAAAGGTCTTCCTGCATCCTTCGTCAACCGTTTCACGGTTGTGTATGCTGACGTCTTCCAGCCAGAGGATCTGACGTTGATCTGCAAGAAGGTCTTCCCTTCCGTTGGCGAGGATGAGGTCAATAGATTGATCAGCTTTGTCGCGAAGCTTGATGATGAAGTGGCCAACCGTTGTTCTTTTGGTCAGCTAGGCGCACCCTGGGAGTTTAACTTGCGTGATACTCTCCGCTGGCTGCAACTGCTTGCAGCCGAGGAGTTTATCGGATCGGCCAGAGACTTCTTAGACACCATCTTCCTTCAGCGCTTCCGGGCTGAACGTGACCGACTCAGCCTACTGGACCTTTTTGAAGACATATACGGGGCGCACGAGCCGCGCATGACACTGTATCACAATGTCAGTACGCAACAATTCCAAGTTGGTCTCGGCTTGCTCCAACGGAGCCCAGCGACGACACGCGCATGTTCCGTTCCAACATTCAAGGTCGCTCAACTTGGACCTGTGGAGGCTCTGATGGTCAGTATCAAGCAAGCGTGGCCAGCTATCATTGTCGGACCACCAGGGTCTGGCAAAACAGCCATGATCAACCAACTCGCGAGCTTTGCGGGCGCCGAGCTCGTTAATTTCTCAATGAACGCTGATGTCGACGCAATGGACCTTGTGGGTGGCTACGAGCAGGTCGATCCTCTCAGGGAGTTACACAGAGTCGTTGAAAATCTGGAACATTATCTGCGACAGACCATTGCGTCTGTACAACAACCTTTTCAGGCTCGTATTGACATTCTTCAGCAACTCCAGACAGCCCCTATCGCCTCGATAGTAGACGTGTCGAAATCTCTCGGTCTGCTTGCAGAATCTGACGCAGAAGCAAACGGCATTATCAGAGATCTTGAGGGGCTACTGGAATCAACACAACAGCACATCGACGGTGCTCGTTTTCAATGGGTTGACGGTATTCTCATCCGTGCTCTGGAACAGGGTAATTGGCTCGTTCTTGATAATGCCAACCTATGCTCCAGTGCTGTACTCGATCGCCTGAACTCACTTCTAGAGCCCAATGGGTACCTTTCCATCAATGAACACTCTATGGCGGATGGCGAAGCACGAATCGTTCGCCCACACGAGAACTTTCGGATCTTCATGACGGTTGACCCACGATTTGGGGAGTTGTCGAGAGCTATGCGAAACAGAGCTGTTGAGATATGCTTGCTACAATCGGAACACATTGGCGGCGAAGTCTATGAGTCAGCCATACAGTATCCCTTGGAATCTAGTATGTACCGGTTCCGCGGCCTTCAACAACACGAGGAGCATCTCGACCAAGCATTGCAGGCTCAATTCGAGAACCTTTCATTCTCTGACACTAGCCTCCTCGAGAACTTGATCCGACAAGCTAAAGTAGGCCTGCTTCCGACTGGAGGCCATGGACACACCATTGGTGTGGTCAGCAATGGCGTCGCCCAAATCACGACACTTAAAGAAGCAAAAAACTCAACCGAGCAGAAGCTGCGGCATATGATCCAATTCATGGGCAAAGCATGGATACCTCAAGCACAGTCGCTGCATGGAAAGGAAATCTCCTTTGCGTCAACTCAGCTTGTCCCGTATCATCCGCTTGGCAATGAGCCCTCCTTGCATTGCACCGATGCATCGAGAAACCAGGGAATCTGGTCTGCATCGATGTATGACCTCATGCTCGATGTGTACAACATGCAAAAGGCGCTTGACAGTCTGCCTTCAGCTAGGCTCGAGCGACGCAAGGAGAAGCAAAAGTTGCCAGCCTTTTTACATGCTTACTGGCAGTCACTTGCAAAGGTCGTAGAGGGCTTCTGGGCGGCATACCATGATGGCCAAACATTGGACGGATCAATCCTGAAATCGATTCGCACGCTGTTCTGGGCTTTCCTCAACCTTGCGCGAGGCAACATATTCGACCGCGCAACCTTCCAAACATATCTAGAGATGATGTCAGAGACTATTCCTCCGTCTGAAGCACATTCCGCGTCAATGTTACAAGACATGCACTCCAGTCTGTCAAAACAGGTTGCAGTCTTCGGATCAGATGTACAGCTCACCAGTGGGCTGGCCATGGAGCGGATCTGGCATCAGTTCAAGCCAACGACGCCGAGGACTTTGGCTCAACTGAACGCTATACTGGAGCTGGAGAGTCTCGCTGACAGGCTTGATGCAATCATGTGGAAATCAAGCTTGACCCTTGATGATATGGCACAGATACGGGAGAGGATCGCAAGCTCCTTAGATCTCGTCCGTCGAGACGAGGTTGATGCAGCTGAGCTGATTACAAGCTTGACTACTGCAGTCAACGAATTGGAACAAGGCATTTCTGAGTACGACACCACCTCTACGCCCTACTTCGAATCCGAATTTGAGGGCTTATGCCAGTTTCTCGATGTTGCATTCAATGACCATCCCATATCACAGCCATTTTACCGCAATCCTTCGCCATCGGTCAAGGCGGCACGAGCCAAAATATCTTTACTGGCTCGTCGACCTACGAGATTGGCTACCGTTGCTGTGGGGAGGACGCATCCAGTTTCGAGCAAGCTCACCAAGCTATATCGGCACCTCGGTCTTGCTCACCAACCTGCTCACGCCATGGTGCTTCAAGAACAATTCCATGTTTCCATGTTGTCGAAACTTCATGGCGCCGATGAAGTGCACTTGGCGCAGCTTGCTCGATTTGAGTCTGAACTGCAAGTGCTCTCCCAACAAATCGCACTTGATGCGAGCCGCATCACGCAGGACCAGATTGAGGTCCCTGATTCATTCCATCAGAGTATTCGCCTTGAGATATTCACTGCGCATTGTCCCCACATACTCTCTGAGCTCGACAGCGACAACCAGCCAGTCTTCGCCGAGAACGCACCCATTTCTGAGGCTTACCGTTCAATGCTCGTTGACTGGTTCGCAAATACTGGTCAAGATCGTTGGTCCGCCAAAGATGCCAATGCATGGATCCAACTTGGTCTCTTTGGGCTGGTTTTGTGTGTCCCCAATTATCCGCACGACCCAGCGCTCAGACCGATGATTGAACGTCAAATGTTCAACGAAGAGCGCCAAGATCTGTACGAAGCCCTTGCGGCACTTCGGCATTTTCAAAAGAACTTTACAGGACAAGATACAAGTTTCCGTGCTCGGCGAGTAGAATCCATGCTAGAGCAGATGGGTGAAGAGCCACCTGTTCCTGCCATTGTTCGACCAGAGATCTCCGAGCTAGACGATCTACAAGGTGAATTTACCAACTTGCTCAGCATCATTCGACCTTTGTCGGAGAAGACCATGAGCATGGAAGAGGCGATCAATGATGCAACACTCTCGCAAAATCTTTCCAGAGTCATTCAGCGACTCACCGAGGGGTATCGTGCATATGATGACATCACGGAAACTGTCGTGGGTTTCCTAGTCTGTCTGCAATACGGCCTCGTTCTGGGCAAAAAAGAACAAGAATCGCGAGAGGAAAGCAACGTCCACAGGAGTTTGAAGTTTATCGTCGAGGAGACGCCATTCTTTGGACGCCAGAGACCGGTCTTGAAAACGCAATATCTCATCGAGGAACTCGAAAAGGGTCTTGGTCAAGGGGAGCATGCCGTTGATGTGCGATGGCATGCACTGCACTCGCTCCTAATCGTCAAGAGCACCGATGCAGTCGGTTTCAAGAGCCATGCGGCAAGAACGTTGTTGCATAATTTGTTCACGAGCCTCTATGCGGACTGGAGGAAGAAACTGGACGCTGACGCAGAGAAGCAAGCGAAAGACTCGAGCCTGTACACCTACCGAGGCTTGGATGAGGACAATGACGAGGAAGATCCTTCCCTCTTTCCCGACTACGAAGCGGAGCAAGAGAACGGCGTCGGGGCTTCGATGCAAGCTCTGGTCTCGAGGGAACATGAGATCCGTATAGCCAATATGTACGGCGACTTGTTCGGCGAGGGTCGCGCTGCATCGGAGACAATCAAGAACTTGATGTCTTGGTCGGCTTCGGAATTACGGCGTGTCTCCGATGGCAAGGCGCATGGCACGAGATTCGACACTGCTATGCCAGCCATCTTTGTGCAACTCGAGCAGAAAGTCGATGCATTGTCTACATCTGGCTCAGGAAGAACATACAACTTCTACTTTGACGCCAACTTGTCTGAGGCGAAGCGTCTCATCACGCTCGTTCACCGCATTCAGACTCGGTATCGTCAAATTCACCAGGTTTGGCCTGAGCATGCTACGCTATCTGAAGTGTTGCGCAGTTGTGACGAGACACTCGAATTTCGCCACGTCGACCCCGTTGCCAAGTTCATCACCAAGGCTGAGAAGTTGCACGGGTATATGCACGAGTGGCAGAAGGTCGCAAGCAAAGAGTACAGCGCTGCAAGCCTATACGATGATCTGACTCAGCTACTGGTCAGCTGGCGCCAACTTGAACTTACCACATGGGCAAGGCTCTTTGACTTGGAAGTCGAGAAGCTTCGCGACAATGCTAAGACGTGGTTCTTCGTTGCCTTTGAAACTATCATTGCGGCATCTGATAGCATTGAGGATAAGGAGACCATGAAGAAACACGTGAAGGATCTACTGGACACACTGAAGGGATTCTTCGAGACGACAACGCTTGGACAGTATGCCCAGCGTCTCAAGCTTCTGCAGCAACTTCGCGCACACGCTGCTATGCGCATGCAGGACGTTGAAGTATTCGAGGTCCTCCATACTGCGCTAGACAACTTCATCAGCTACTATTCGCGCTTGCAGAAGCCTGTATCGGAAGCGATTGCCAAGGGTCGACAAAATCTGGAGAAAGAAGTCAACAACGTAATCAAGCTTGCCAGCTGGAAAGACACGAACATCGAGCATCTGAGACAGAGCGCGAAAACAAGTCACAAGAAGCTAAGCAAATGGGTACGCAAGTTCAGAGCCTTACTCAATAAGCTGGTGTCTAGTGTCACGGGTACCGGTCTGCCAGATGAGGTCCACTCGCTTCATGCTGTTTCGCTTCCCATAGTCCCTTCAGCAATTGATACCACTACAATTGAGCTTTGTACCAATGCTGGGGCGTGGAACGAGCGGCCCGCACGATTCAAGAACCTTGGCATCACAGTCAAGCTGATGCGCAACCTCGCCAGTCCAAGCGAAGACTGCGTGGATGGAGCTGCTTATATCGACGATCTCATCACCGAGCTTTCAGCGTCGATCACGGAACTGCAGAAGGCTACTCCTTCGACTTTGACCGAGGAGAACAAAGAGAACGTCCAACATCTGAAGACACAGAAGCGCAAAGTGTATGCTGATACCATGAAAGAGCTGCGGCAGATGGGCGTCAACTCGAACCTGAGTGTAGACACACTGGTCAAGCAATATGATCTATCGACAGTACTGTCCACACTACCTCTCGTCGAAAGTAACAGCGAGCCCGTTGGCAAAGCAGCTAACTATCACCTCCACAAGGCTCTCAACATTATGCCACAAGTGCGAGGAGTCTCTAAGGAGCACTCTAGTGACCTCACGCCAAACGATGTTGCAAAGAGTATCGGTTACCTGGAAGGCCTGCTAAACATCGCTTTACGTCAACACAACACGATGAGTAAGGCCTCTCACCAGCTGCAGAACATCAAGACCCCAATGCTGCTGGTGGAGGAGCTCAGCGCAGCTTGTTACGGGAAGCTTAGCTGGGCACCCCAGCAGAATCTTGAAGCCATCGCAGACGTCCAGCCAAACCTGCGCTGGCTTGCTGCCATGCTGAAGACTGGAGCCAATGTTGTCTCTGCACAAGCGAAATTGGGTAGGACTGATGAACTTGAACCCCTGGTCCGGGCGATGCACCAATGCACCACTACATTCGAGGAGTTGGCGGATCGCTACGACCGACTGCCAAGGATGCCCGCCAATGTTCGCTCCGCTGCACACGCCGTGTTGGAAGAATCAGTCAAGGGACACCTCAATGAGATTCAAGTTGTGTTCAGCGACTGGATCAAAGACTATGATATGCCGAGAACGATACTAGTGCAGCTCCACGGGTTCTTGATTCATTACCCGAAGATCAACACCTTGCCATTCTCAGAAGAGGCGCACATCACGATAGAAATGCAGGTACAGGAGGTGCACAACGCATTGGACCTCGTTCTTGGATCGATGCAAGATGTAGAGGCTGCGCTGAAGGATGTGCCTATATCGACTGAGGATGTCACTTGGCTGGTGAAGGAAGAACAAGCATTGACATCAGCACTCAATGCCGTGCATGCCCCGCATATCAGCACCACAATACAATCGCTGCTGGATAAGATGCAGTATCTGTACGAAGATTCTAAACTGCAGACTTTCGCGGCTATACTTGCTTCTGTCAAGCCCATCTTGGATCAATATGTTGTAGCACACGAGTATATTGTTCGTCGATTTGACAATCTTCACGCCTCGACCGCCAACCTTCTGCATAGACTGTCAAAGTCCTTCATTCAAATTGGCACGAGTGGTTTCTGTCAACCACCTGAAAAGTCAAACGATCAGCAAAAGGGCCAGAACGAGAAGCTCGAGGAGGGCACGGGTCTTGGTGCTGGAGAAGGTGCCGAAGACATATCCAAGGACATCGAAGAGGACGAAGATCTGGAAGATCTCGCGCAAGAGAAAGGTGAACGCGAGGGCAGCATCGAGGAAAATGAAGATGCGGTTGATATGGGCGAACAAGAAATGGAGGGCGAGACGGAAGAAGTCGGCGAGAAGGAAGACAAGGGTGAAGAGTCTGGTGAAGAAGGCGAGGACGATGTCCAAAGTGAAGTCGGCAGCGTCGATGACCTCGGTCCCAGTGCTGTTGACGAGAAGATGTGGGATGAGGGTGGCAAGGAGGAGGATGCGAAGGACAAAGAAGGGAAAGACGATGTTGGGACAGAAAATCAGGAGGAGCAGGTCGCAGCGGAGCAGAAAGAGAAGGAGAAAGAGAAGCCGCAAGATGGAGAGGAAGGAGATGAGGAGGAGAACAAGGATGGAGAGGAAGACGAGGATATGGATATGGAAGGAGAAGATCAGGAGGAAAATGTCGGTGCTGGAGAGACTGAGAAGATGGATCCGCATGCTAAGGAGGAAGAAACGTTGGACCTTCCTGAGGATTTGAACATTGACGGCCAGGATGATGAAGGCAAGGACGACGACGACCTTGGCGACATGGATATGGGAGACGACTTACCCGAGGAGGAGATGATGGATGAGCCGGAAGCTGGTGCTCAGCCAGACACTGTGGACGATGAAATTGACCAGGAGGAAGAAGGTGAAGAGGAAAAAGAGACCACCGGCCATGTCGAAGACGAAGCGCCAGAAGACCAAGAGGATGAGGGAGACGAGCCAATGGAAGACGAAGCAGTCCCACTCCCAGATGACAATATTCCGGATGACGAAGCTCGCGACACGAAGGACACGGATCAGATGGATCCGAACGCAGATGCCGGCGCAGGCACCGAGGCAAATGAAGAAGCGCATAAGCAGAAAAACAATCAAGCGACTGCAAGCGCCGCGAACCAAGACGAAGGACAAGAAGGTGATGCGTCGGAGCAAAAACAGGAAACCACCGCTGAGGATGGCACACTTGGACAAACAGCGCAACCAGATGCCGGTGGTCGTGGCGAGCAGCCTGAGGAATCACGCGAGTCCGAGTCCTTCAAGAAGCTTGGCGATGTGCTTGAGAAGTGGTACAATCAACAGAAGCAGATATCCGAAGCCCGCGAAAAGGAGGAGACGCAGGCTCAGCAGATTGACAAGGAAGTGGACATGGCGGATGCCGACTTTGAGCATCTCCAGGATGAGGAGCAACAAGCTGATACGCAAGCCCTGGGCACCGCAACCGAAGAGCAAGCATCCGCTTTGGATCATGACATGGCTCTTCCTGTCAACGAAAATGAGGAAAAGATGCCGAGTCGACCAGAAGATGAGAACGACGAGACCGCGCAAGCCAAAGAGGATGTCGAGATGCAAGACGCTGAGCCCGAACAAGACAAGAACCAGGACGAGCAGCAGCAGTCCAATGCAGCCGAGGGTCAACCCCAAGCTTTCGTCGGCGAGCAAAAGCCTTACAACCACGAAGACGAGGATATGGAAGACGCCCAGCCTCTCGATGATGATGCTTCAGACACTTCTTCGGTCGACAGAGTCGAGACTCAGCTCGAGCTCACACACCTCGACGCGACGACCATCACTCCCGACACCGCCCGCTCTCTTTGGCTCGCCCACGAAGCAGCAACCCACTCGCTCTCCCAACAGCTCACCGAACACCTCCGCCTCATCCTCGCGCCCACGCTTGCCACCAAACTCCGCGGCGATTTCCGCACTGGTAAGCGCCTTAACCTCAAGCGCATCATCCCATATATCGCTTCCGGATACAAGCGCGACAAGATCTGGCTCCGGCGCAGCCAACCTAGCAAGCGGAGCTATCAAGTCATGATTGCGCTGGATGATAGTAAGAGTATGGCTGAGTCTGGCGCCAGCAATCTCGCGCTCAAGACGCTCACACTTGTCACCAAGTCTCTCGCGATGCTCGAAGTTGGAGAAGTCAGTGTCGTCGGATTCGGGGATAATGTCAACGTCGCGCACGACTTCGATAGGCCATTTACATCTGAAGCTGGTGTCCGGGTGTTTGAGCAATTCGGGTTCGACGCGGCGAAAACAAATGTTCGCGGCTTGGTCGATCGTAGCCTGGAGCTCTTCAGAGATGCGAGGGCCATGGGACCGAGCAGCTCGGGCGAGGACCTTTGGCAACTTATGCTCATCGTATCCGACGGTATCTGCGACTCGCATGCGGAGATTCAGCGCTTGGTTCGGAAATCACAGGAAGAGCGCGTAATGATTGTCTTCATCATTATCGACTCCACCGCATCGGAACCGTCGGTGGCCCCAGTACCTGTGCCTGCGCCATCAGATAACCCGGCTGCCCAGCCTCAGCAGGAGAAGCAGGTAGCAAAGAAGAAGGACAAGACCTCGATTTTGGATCTGCAGTCTGTGGAGATTACGAAGGAGGGGAAAGTTGTGAGGTGGAAGTATATGGAGGGGTTCCCGTTCAGGTATTATCTTGTGGTGAGGGATGTGAGAGAGTTGCCGGGGGTTCTGGCGGGTGCGCTGAGGCAGTGGTTTGGCGAGGTTGCGGGGACAGGCTAGATGATGTACATTGTAGATTGGGCGTCCTGTGGGCGATCTTTTTCGGAGGCAGGGGTCAGTTCGATAGGTCTTTAGGTGCTTAAGGCGTCATAATTTGATTTCGAAATTCTAACGTCCATTGTCTTTGCTTCAACATCCTGCGCAAGAAGATTGTTGAGGATTTGGCGATTGTGGCGCGCGGCACGGCTCAGCGAGCTGCTGACAACCTTGACCGCCTGGATCAACTCCGGTCAGCCAAGATCGCTGCGCGCGCCAGGCTGCCTGGCCTCAGATGTAGGTAGATCAGGAGTCGGCGACGGTCAGCTGCTTGTGCTCCCTCGCGGAGACGATCCGGCACCGCGTTCCCCCAGGCGTGCATAGAACAAACAATCGACCAGGATCAGGCGCCCATGTCCAGTTCCGACGTGGACCCAGTGTCCCGTCTACCGTCTGGCCATGGTTAATCCTCGAAGATTCGGACAGGATGAGAGTTTTCGGCTACCCATCTCCCGACAACAATTCGGCCTATTTCTCATGTGCGCAGTCTTTTGACCACCCATGCGCCATCATGCATGCGAAGCTACTTCATCTCTCACAACCACGTTCATTTGTAAGTCCAATGTTCTGCACATGACGACGGACTGGGAGAATGCGAAGATGAGTGTAGACTCTGATGATATGGTCACCGGTCACCGACCATACTATGAAGTAGGGGAATACAGAAAACTTGCGAAGCTGGCCGTGCTGTGTGCGCAAGAGAGCCGCGGTGCTATCTTCGCAGCTGGGGAAATGTCGTCAGCCCTGTAGTTCGCGTCATTGTACTGCGAAACGAGCATTGCCCCTTTGGTCAGTGTGAGACAAGAGATATGGGGTAGTGATGGGGACTTAACGTTAATTAGCGCAACAGAGATGTGGTTGATGCTGGTTGGTCCGCCATGCACGTTACGGTAGGTGTAGGTATGTATGACCGTGCTCGGATATAGCGATCTGGCCCACATCACGGCCGTCGTGTGCGAAGGACTTGATGCCTGACAGTGGCCCCTGAAGCATCTTCCGTATCCGGTACCAACATGCTGGAACACGCAACATCCTACACTTCCTTTCAAGTCTAGTGGTTGTAACATATTCCTGGCTGCAAGCTCCGATAGGTCGCCTTTGCATTAACCTGTCTACGTTTGCCATGGATGAGTCCGTGCGATCATACTGAAGATGAAGTGAGACAACGCTCGAGAGCGTCTTCGACAACGAGTAATTATTTAAAGAAAGGAGTGCTCTGGTAAGTTTTAATCAAGCACCCCAGCCAGTACGAATCCACAGTCACTTCAGCAGCTTTTCTCCAATCTACCCTTCCTATTCCCAATTATGGCAACAGATCTTCTCAATCCTACGCCTGCTCCATCGATTCAAAGAGAGCGACATATCACCCCGTCCCAAGGCACTTGGTCGTATGTACGTACTGTGTATTACAGGACATCAGACTGATGTCACGAAGCATACAACCGGCATACGGTTGCTCCAATCATCCTGGCCGCGAAGACCATGAGCCATTCTCTGATTCTGAGCAAGCCTCACTGGAGCATTTGAAGTCCCCTGGACTACAGGAAAAGGAACTATTGGGAGTTGGCTCACAGTTCCCCGATCCTTCCAAGCCGTTGTGAGTGACTGGTGGTAACAAACGAAATACCACTTGCCGGGCGCGATAGCTGGCACGTGTAGACGTTTCGATAGACAGAATGAATGTTTTTTCTTTGTATAATGTGCTTGCAGACTTCGTTTTGTGCATCTGTACAATATGTGCGAATTTCTAGTTATCAGAGTTTGGCATTTTCATGAAATTGCACGAGAGTCTGTCTGTGGCGGTCTTGTGGCCGTTGGCAATTGTCGAGCGCTGGTTTGCAGACATTGATGGGGCTTGCTTGGCCTGCTCAACGGCCGCTATTCCCTCCATGAAGAATATCCTTTGACTGCACATCGTATGATTCGAGAACCTCGTAGATCCAACAGAGAAGCAAGTTCAGACGCTCTAGGATCTGTGCAGTGTAGCAATGTCTCATAGAACAAGATACATCTTTCCCTTATGTTGAGCACATGGCTAAGCAGAGGTTCATGGTACTGAAGTCGCGAAGTGCCAGTATGATCAGCTGGCGTCTTTGTTCAAACTGTAGCTTGACTAAAACTCAAATCTAGGAAAGCTTTGTTGTTAGTCGACCGAGCTCGTATTTATAACGTCATCGAATGTTGGCCATGATTGCTTTTTTTCCTGGTTCTGCAGTCACGTTGTCTTCGTCGCAGACCGTTAGGCTCGACCGAAACCTGCCATAGGCGCAACAATATCGAGAGAACAACAATCCAGTGGCCTCCCAAACCCTTCTTTTTTGGCCATGATGCGCGCAAAAGCTTTTGAGTCATAAGTCGTTTTTCTTAACCAGCCGTGAGGGCAGTGCAAAATAGTCCTTCGATGTAAACGTGTACTGATGTATAGTTATCTAATTAGGATATTCTATGCTACCTTCACCATTTTTCCCGCGGGTCAGAGACGTGCGTGGTGCTTAGCTGTACACTCAGAATCAACCGCGAATCGAGTGTGTTGAAGGATTCCGACAGCCAAAAGGAAATGCAGCAATGACGATCGATCAACTGTGCCCACTATTGATGGCGAGGCCTGGGGAATATGTGAAAGAATCATTCGATCTACGTCGAGCTCGTCTTGTCATCCAGCTATACGAACCAGATGTCAGACGACTTGTTGCGTGTTCTATGATGATGACCGAAAGTGCTTTGTGGTGGACTTAGCTGCGCCGGATCTTGGAATCACAACATCAAGCGAATTTGTAAGATTGAGTCAAAGGAAAGGCAATGATTTTCCCGAGATCGAAGTTTCGTCCACCTTTCTTGGCAAATCAGGCCAAAGAAAGCGCTAGAGCGTTGGTTGACCCACCGAGGGGTCCTGCCGATGCGGTTGATCAAATGCACGTCAGCCGTCTAGATGAACCCTGTCCCAATCTTTTCTCGACTCATCCTAGGACAACGCATACACAATGTCGTTGCTTATGGGGCCAGCTTACTCAATTCCAGATACAGGATTTTCGACAGGAGCGCGCCATCAATACAGGTGTGTATGTGTATCTACGATGATATCTCAAGCAGCGGAGGCGGAGTAGGAAGCTCAATTGGCATTTCAAAGTCATTCCACACGCATACGAAGCTTCTGCAACCCAATGAGCGATCTCCGATGCTGTTGAGACAGAAGTTTTGTGTCAGATTCGCTGAATGGTTCGAGATTTGCGATCGTGCTCCATGCCAATAACATCGCAGTGAATATTACGGGCGACTTGATAATAATATTCTTGATGTCCGAATTAATCAGTGGGGCTGATACTTCTCCCCAATCAAGCTCCTCGGGCATGGTCGTCGCAAGAGTATTCTTATCTCCCTCCTTAATCAGCTGGCTGGGAAAAGCATGATCAAGGTTGTTAATTGCCAGTGTTGTAGAAGTGAGCCATGGCCCGTGGCAGCCAGACAGTGGATAGATTCGCTTCATAGCCGATCCTTTGTCAACTGCGCAATCTTGTTATGCATAAGCCCATCATGTAGCCCGTCTATTGGTTGCAACCGAGCAGAGCCTCAAACAGACCTCGGCATGACGGCGAAACCTTGTGCACCAGGCTTTGAGCACAAGATCGGAGCTGCGTTCGCTTGCATGCCGGGGCAGCTCGCGCGATCATTGATATCCCTGTCTTGTGACTACTATTTCACCAATGACAGGGTAAGGCGACGCCAAGTCAAAGGCGTGCTTGCGCTATTAAGGTTGAGGATCATGCTCTGTACCAGTCCACGGCAATATGCAAATGCGGGCTGATGGGAGTGGCGTCGATCCTTGTTCTAAAATTGGCTAAACCAGACACGAAATTGAACGTGCAACCCATGTACTGCTGCATGTTGACAGAGGCTGTGGAGACACTGAATTGCTCCCCACGGAAGCGAGGGCTTGCCAGAAACACTCAAGAATGCTTTCATGGTCATCGGAAAGAGGTTGACGTATCACAAATGCGTCCTCATCGTTGTCCCTTGGTTTTAATAAAGAACTGGGAGTCTACGCTTGTCAATCTGCATCATGTTCGTATGGGCATCCAGGTGACATTTATTCTTTACCAGTCGAGATCCGTTTGAGATTTACTTGAGTTCATGGCCCCGAATAGCTTCAAAATGGCGATCTGTTGGAGATGATTTCCGGCGTATTTAGCATCCCTCGACCAATATCATGCCAGTTCTGTACCCGTTCTCACATGGTTCTGCTTATCTCAACATTGCATGCATCTTCGTACTGTGTATGAAGTTACGGTCGTGAGGATATGACGAATGAGATGGGGGATGACAATGTCCCGAGCATGGGCACCCTCCTAGTCTTCAAGCTGAAGAGTGCGGCGGCAATGCCGTCTCGGAATGCCCAAAAACATTTACATTCCCTGGCAAGCTGAGAGCGACGTGATCGCAGATGGGCCTACCTAAAATTGACAGGACCAAAAAAATGTCATCGACACCATAGCAAATGACCGAGCTAGACACGATCGTAGTGAAAGGACGGCAGAATACTTGTATTCTTGACTAGGTTACTGCGCGTTCTGTCAGACATGAGGAAAGCTTGCTGCCAAAGAGCAAGCTGAACTTGACTCGTGTTCATAACGTCATCATGTCTCGGTCATAATTGCTTTTTCACCCTCTGGAGGGCCCACATTTCCCAGGTCAAGAAATGCCTTAAATGCATACGATGGTCAAGTCAGTGCTTCATCCAAGGGAGATGACTTTTGCAGTCAAGAACAATTACTGCATTCTGTTCACATAGATGTTGACCTTGCGTGGAGGCTGTGTCGCATTTGGTGTCGGTTGAAATCATTGTCGGGTACCTATATCATCGAGAGGAAGATGCCGACTATGATATGTGGAAGACGAAGGCGTTCAGTCATGAATCTTTCGATGTGAAGTTCCGCTGGTGGATCTTCGAGGGTCATGGCCATGCGGCACATTCGTGGCGGCAGCGTCGCCATTGCACGTTTGCGGCACGCCGTTGACCGGTAGATCGACCGAGTAATGAGCCCACGACGGCTTCACGGACTCTGAAGAGTCCTTGCATTCCTTTTCCCGGTGAATGATTGGCAAATTGGGTCTGCTTCCATGAGTTTCATTTGAAAGACACCAGACGCTATCGAGTCTTGCGTCCATAGGTGGGAACATGTATTTCACCTGGATACAAAGACGTTTAATATTGGCAGGCGGTACGATCGAATCGCTACCACCGAGATCCTCGTCTACGTGCACAGTGGTCGTTAAACTCTGGAGATCGACAATGCCTGCAAATCTGGCCCCGGGATGAGGGTTGATGTACAACGACGATGTTCCCACCGCTACCCGTCCGTATATTTTTCGTCTCAATGAAAGCATGTTGTCAGTTCATGTATGACCACTATGAACTATGGATTAAGATTGGAAGCGAAGCTCGAGTCGAGTTAAGTCACGGCCCTGGTCTTTGTATATACTAGCATAATGTCTGTAATTCCATGGCAACAGCCCCAGTATGCCTGCCAGCGGTGAATACCAAGGCCAAGAACTATTGACGCGGGAAGGGTACAGAAATGGTCCTTTTAAACTATGCAGTACCGCACAATGTGTAGGAAAGTGCTTTCCGCGGCGACCCCAGGCACTCAGCGTATCAGAGATGTGGTTGATGGTGGTTGGCTAGCTCCGGAAACCTTGCAGATCAGCTCCATCATGCCGCGGATGGGTTCCGGTACGCACATGAGTGACTGCACCTGTGTCAGTGCTAACGGTAAATGTAGGACGCAAGATCGTGTTCTCTGCCCTGGGGGAGATCTGGTCCCGCATATAGGTTATTGGAAGTGTGTGGAGGACGAAAGAGTGCCTGAAAGTGGCCCTTGCTGTGGGGGCGACCATGCGCGTGGAACACGTTAGCGCGGTTGCCTTATTGCCTACTTTTTACCGTGAGAAATGTGGTTCGCAGCACTTCGCCCAACATCCAAAAGTGCGGTGGAACATAACCCTGACCCAAATGCAGCGGGCTACATGCGCTTCGCGGTTGCCTTGTTTGCCTGTGATGTGGTTCGCAACACTTCGCCCGACGTCCGAATGTACGGCGACTCGCAGCGGCTCGCACCTCAGCTAGTGGTGAGCCAATCAGAGGCGTCCCAGTACCAGCGCATATAGTATACCTTCATACATCGTTGTAAGCATCGCAGAACCACTGCTCTACTTCAAAATCTCTATAAAGATGGCTATCCCACGACATAGAAGGAAGGGCAGCAAGCTTTGGCATCCTTCGCTCAAGGGCGTCGTCACTTGAACATTCATTATGTGCCCATCCATATCAGGAACAACTCTTGTACAGAGCAACTGCAACAGTGAGAATGTCCCTGTCCACTCTTTGGAGCAATTGCGCACGCTATCACCAATTCCGTATGTATTCAGCCTAACTGAAGTCGATGTGGTAACTTACACAAGCATAGCATCACCGGTACAAGTGAAGCTACTCGACCTGAGCTTCAATTCCATCGATGCGTAACCCCACAACAAAACCTCTCTATCCTACCCAAATCGGACCCTCAGACACAGCAGCATGATCTGTTGCACATCGGCTCGCAGTTCGTCGCCGTGGAAGTCGAAGATGGACAAATGGTCGTCAAGGCACAGACTTTATGCTTGTAGCGTGCTGAGTCCGTGTTACCACCACACTGATATCCGTTCCGTCGTACCACCACACCGGCATCGGTTTCGGCTACAAGAGATACACTTTCATCATCACTGGAATTGCATACCCAACATTGAGTGAACGTCACTACGGACAATGATGAAGTACTTGTAGCGTCTGAAGCAGGAGTCGAAAAATGACGACCATCAGAGCAGTCAAAAAGCTTTGCATTTTGGTACAAACAGGATAGAAGCATCATACTTTTCGTTCTGGCTACATTTTTTTCTCTGACACGAAGTCAACACAATGGCCTCCTTCGGTGAATACAGTCCCTCCATAACAAAGGATGTGAACATGAGGGTCCCAAAAGGCCCCTCCCCGTCTCATCATTCCTATCTGCTGCAGCTGTCACCATGAGCTTACCTAAGCTCGCTTCGTTGCTTTTGTCTGCAATGTGACGTGATCTCTCCACACAACAGTCACATCTTCGAATCTAATCCCATATAGGTAACATCAGCATTCTTTCCTTGATACCGCAGGACGTATTGTCTTTTGTACTGACTTATTGTCTCAATAATATATAGCTGACTGTTTGAAACAATTGCATGCACCCTACTCGTTAATTTTCCACAAGCCTCCATGGCGCTATCGCAATTGTACTTGGAGCCACTACACGCCACTTGCTCCACATCAAGAATGTGGCATGTGTGACTGGTCATTATGCAGGACCTCGGCAAACCCAAAGGCTGATGCTTTATGCCTCGAACTCTGGCCGGCGCCACCCTTGGCCTCTCAGCCTTGTCCAGTTTTCAGCCCCCGCCCGATTAACGAACGTTGACGACGTTGACATACTTCAGAGACCAGAAGGCGACTAATCCTCGTGAAACAGTCTATGCAGCTCTAGACATGCTACATCAGGCTTTCGCTCTCGACACTTCCGCTATCGGGGCCAACTACTCACAGTCAGTCGCAGAGGTCTATAGAGACACTTCGGCGGCAACTATGTACTCTACTCACGATCTGTATATCTTGGAACACGTCGCTTACCCCATCGGAATGCTCAGTTGAATCGATCGAACCGTTTTGGGTCCCGCGGTGGAATTTAGTCAACGAAGAACGCCCCAGCGTCTCGGAGATCGGAGCCGGGAGAAGATTCAAAGCTGCTATAATTCTGGTCCCAGTCTCGACTGCATAATGGCAGGAGACCAAGATGCGGCTCTGATTGGAAGACTTTTCCCTCACGCTCTTCGTCCCACTGGAACAGGATATCATTGTCTTGATATCGCTTACATTGATGAATTGGAGCATGGCAAGCACTTTCAGAGTGCAGCAGGAGCAGGAGCGCAGCTAGAGCAGTTCGTGCTGATATAGCGAAACACATCTGAACAATACCCGCGTGCCGCCCTAGGAAGTGACGCCTTACACAATGGCGAAATATTATTATACATTTATTTGCTCGTTCAATTTGCCAAAGATCCTCCCGCACCGTGCTTTTCGCAATAGTGATTCAACTCGTCACCGCCAATATGCCAGGCATCTGAGTGGCATCCATTCAGGTTTCCAACAACTTTCTAAAGAGATGTCAGCTTGCTCGAATAAGTGACGCTTTTCCTTTGTAGTGCTTACCATCGCACAATCTGGACAAATATCCCATTGCTCTCCTCCAGTATTTCTTTGCAAGTATGATGCACATGCTGCTGTAGTTGCAGCTTCGTTATACACGTTCTGGCCTCCAATATTGTCAAAGCATACTCCATCTGAATGCAATGCGGCATGGGCGGAGCCAAGTATGAATGCTGGAAGCACAAGGCCAAGAGATGAAGTGCGCATATTGTTGAGGTGGTATTATGATGTGGAGAAAAAGCTATGTGATGATGATTGAATGAATGACCGTACAATTGTGCCTTGAGTGATGCCTTGGGTGATGGGCCCTATTTCTGGCATAGCGATCTGTGATCTTTATGTTGACCCAGAAATGTGCAGAGTAACACGCCCCTTTTCGGCGCCAAGCAGTGTTGGAGTTCATCATGTCGTGTGCATAGTACCATGCCTCATTTTCGGTCCTATTGTGGCGATTATCACAGTACCTGAAACATATCACGCTTGAACGGGCTGCGATCGGCAAACATTGACGAATCGACTCTCGAAGAAATAAAGCGACTTCTTCGCTGCGGTTGCCAAGAAAGTCAACGGATGTTGTGGTTTTCATGCGCAACGGCCCGATAGACATGTGTTTCAATAAACATCATAGTCGGCAAGGAACTGTGGGTTTGCGCAAGGATGTCGCGCATGAACAAACGTCCACTTCCGAAACAGAAACTCCCCGAGAAACAGCCACAACCACTCATAGGCAGGCAGTGGCTCACTGTGTGGCTTTACTCGGCACCTACCGAGCCCTTTCATCAAGTTCGGACCGACCCACTCTTGGCTATACAGCTCAGTCTGCATGATAGTAAGCTCATCATACATACACGCGATTGCAGCAGGAGGTCATGTCAACAAGAAGGTCGTATATAAGTAGACAAACGCACCCACAATAACCTTACATCCTCTCATCGATATCACCAATGGTTTGATTCGACTCCAAACAGTCTTTACTTCACTACAAATCAAGATGCTTTTCACAGTACCAACTACCCAAATCATATGCTTTACTGCTTTCATTGCTTCCTTGCTGGCAGCCCCAGCACCGATTGCAATCGCAGCAGACGATGTTATATTATACGGCAAAGGCCGGTTCTCAGTCGTGAAGCGTTCGGAGATCGACGAGCTCGATGCTGCTCGCAAATCCGGTTCCGCGCCACCGAAGCCAGGGTACCTCGACGACACTCTCCTCACATATTCTGGGAATGAGACAAACACACCGTCTCCAAGAAGGACGAAACGCGACACAACACTCATCGTTCCCGGCCACAATTCTCGCTTTCTCGGCTGGGACGTTCAGATGAGTCAGGTCGTCAAGGGCGCACCAACATCCATATCAGTATCATCAGGCTACTCCATCAGCAACACAATATCCGTCGGTGTGAGCAGCCAATTATCACTTATCAAAGACTTCCTGAGCGTTTCCATGCATATCGACTACAGCCAGTCGTGGCAGAGTACACAAAGCCAGCAGTTCCAAGTTAGCGTACCGGAAGGCAAGTACGGTGCCTTTGTGAGTAATCCTTGGACGAATCGCGCAAGCGGCAATATCTGGAGCGGCACTATTGGTGGCGAAGGAACCTTGACACCCTATCAGGCCGATTCTTTTGAAGCAAAGAAGTTCGATACCATGGAGTGGGTTGACGGAGTGATCAGCCTGTGTACGGGAGATGAGTTTCCTCTGAAGAGGTGCCTTGGTGAAGGAAGGTTGTAATGAGGTTTGAAGCACACGAAAGTCCCAGGTACATTTCTTGGTAGTTACGAACTCGCAGCCATGGATTTTTACTATTGTTACCAATACTGCTCTCCGCCAAACCCATGTTCCTCGGTGAAATCATCGCTCGCTGGGATTGCCCCAAGCATCTAGATGCAAAGGCGATTTACGATGCTGCACGTTTCTTCCTGAGGCACAGCTCCGCAATCTATCCTGGGGTGGGGATTTAGGGCTGTGAGGATCATCAAGCTCGTTCTTCTCCATTGCATCTACGACTTCGTCAAGCCAAGTCTCCATACGCTCGCCTCTATTCACTGGCCTCCCGTACATAGACCTGTGTACTTTGAACTTATGCTCTGTTAAAGGAACAGAAGGTGGAAAGCTACTTGGTCGTGGTCGGCCCGTCTGCGGACTGTTACTCTCAACCTGAGGCTGCGCTGCAAAACTCTGCACCCTATAGTATGTATTAGTGTATGATTAAGAGACTTCAAGAACAACTTGCCGTCTCTCGACATCAAGAACTTGGTTGTTGAGTCGATTCATTGGTTGCTACTGCGTGTGTACGAGATACAATGCTGTCTGAGCCTGTAAAAGAAAGTGTGCAATAACTGCGTGAGAATAGCGGGTGGAGAGAAGCGTAATGGGTGCACTGTAGCTCGAGAGCGCGGAGGATATCTACGGGAGATGTGACAAGGTTTGCTCCTTCACCGGGCAAATTACTACACCACTCAGAACATTCTCTCGATGCAAGTGCACTTCACAAAAAGTCTAAACGAGCATACTATAGTATATCGACGCCAGGAAGTCTTTAATTACGAGGTCCATTTCTCTGTGAAGTGTGGTGGTATACGTACACTCGTGGCGTTCATGTCAATACTTCGGTCATCACAAAGCTGTGACACAGGATTGCTGACCAAGTAGCCAATAACTAGTGATTTTATTGTCACTTGTCAATTCAAGTAAGTGATGCTCTATTGCCCCTCAGCGTTGTCTGCATTCCACTTGTCTTACATACGTGGAAATTCAGTGTAATGTACGGGCCACTGACATTTCTCAAAGAGGAATGGTGAGGTGAGGATCTTTAAGTTATCGACGCAGCTCTTGACTTGCTAATCTCATCCATCGTCGCTGGCCAACCAAGCATGGCGCGACTGGCGATAGACGCAAAACAACTTTGTCTTCAGAAACGTGATGAGAAATATTTGCCTCAGGCCAGAGTACTGTAGGCGACAGGAAGGAAGATCTGCCCAACTGGGTCATGGTTGCGAGGGTTCGGCATACACATATGAACCTGAATCGGGAAAGGGATCCGCTTTCATGTGACTGGAGGATAACTCGATCGGTATCGATCTCCACATAGCATCAGAACTTCCGAAGTGTCTGCAAGGATGTACGGGGGTTTCTAATGATCCAAGCCATGCCGAAGTCACACGGCTGTGCTCCAAGGATGAGTCGCCCGCGAGCTCGGTACTCAACGGCGTCTGGTGCCCGACATGCACCGAGGAAGGACAATGCCGGCATTTGAAGAACAGGACAAAATTCCAGCGGGATGGTCCCCCACATCATGTCTCGCTTGTCATGCATCGCAAGTGGATCGAGTGGGCTGGGATCCAGGAAGGCGGTCAGCAAGGCTTCGCACACTGAAGTACCAACACGCCGGATCCTCCAATGAGATTATTCTTGAACGATCTCACATCCGTATCCTACGTATAGCATTAGAAATCTGGCACCTAAGATTCCCAAACGAGCAAATGTTGCAACACAGTGAATGGAACCTCGCGCATCTGACGTGGCCGATGTCCGAAGGGTCTTCGACCGGATTTATCACGGAGTTCTGATGGACACCTGTGTAGAAGAGCCCAATGGAGCTGGTCAGGACTTTCACATTTGCTATAAGCTTACAGGCTGTCTCACAAGATATGCACAGGCTTTGGAGAAATGTGAAAGTTTGAGTGACGTGTCTTGTAAATTCGTTCTAAATACTACAGCGAATGAAATAGTCAAGTTCGTCGTTGTGCGCTCCACTGCCACTTATCGGGCTTAAAGCACCTCTCCTCCATCTCAAACCCGAGTTGTTGGGCTGCTACCTGCAGCTTGTGAACTTTGAGCTGCGCCTTGTACTGTTCTTTGTCAAGATCCAAGAGCCATGTGTGGCGATCCAGCACAGCCTGAGACAAGCTTGGCTGTGGCTGTGTTGGCCGAGGAGCGTTTGTGGGTGCCTGAGACTATCAGCACTTTATTGGAACTCTACATAATAAGGCAAAACCAAGCTTCTACTCACCGTCGCAACAATAGGCTCCCGTTTGCCTGATTTGGAATTCATTGACCCCAGAAGTTCCAGCGAAGTGAGCTGGGCAGCACTTTATTGAAATGTGGCTACTCAATATGAGCTCAGGAACTTCGCTATGGAACAGCGAGCGTGCAATGATCTCCTGGAAGACGTTGCTATTCAGTGAGGGGAAAATGTCGGAAAATTGATTGGGATTGCCAGAATTTATCGAGAGGAAGGCACACGGCTCGGTGGTTAATCTGAAATTTGCGAAGGGCGGTATGGTCAAGGATGCGAAATGACTGAGCAGAGCTGCGAGTGAAACCGACTTCACCACATGATGCTGTAGTGCTTCCACCCTCAGCTTATATACCCAGTAACCGCGTCCTTCAACACGATCTCATCTCGCTAAAAAGATTGGAACCAGTTCAAACGGGTCGCCGCGGCAGTCCTGTCTCAGTGGTGGTTAACCCGACAGTCTGGTAGCAGCATGTCGTAAGATCTTCCTGGTGATCGGGATGGATTAGTGCAGTGTGAGAAGCTAATGGTTACGGAAAAGACCACATGGACACATGGAGAACAAACTGCGGTCACTGCCCGCTTTAAGTCAGGGCCGATCAGTGACCTCTTCGCCACATTCTATTGGAACTGCAAGATTTAAGGCATATGACCATTGCGCTCTCCGTCTCTGATGTTCAGCTTCGAGTCAATCGTAGCAAAATGAGGCGGAACAAAACTTTCGGCGCTGAAAGTCGGATAATTCATAAGCGAACAGGCTTTTCTCTTTGTTGTGGCATGGCAACACTGCACCGACAAGGCAGCTTCCGACTGATGGACCAATCGAAATGGGTATGAATGAGCCGCTACAAGCCTGAATAATTGTAAGCAACATGTGCTTCTGATATTTATGACGGATTGTAAGCCTTGCCAAGCGCGTTAGGCAGAATCTCCACCCGTACATACTACTCCCAAACGCTCAATGTGGAGCTGGTCCAGCTGAGAGCGCCACTTCTGGAATCTCCAAGAAATTATACAGCTGTGAGACTTGTGCAGTGAGTGAGTTACCGTTTTTGGTTGGCCCAACCCATACTGCACCGCCTGTTACATCTGAGACGGGCCAGAAGAGATCTACATCCAGCCCAGACGCTGAGAACGCGAGAAAATCGCAGATATGAAAACAAAAATCGCACAGATTGATTCTCTGGTTTGCATCTACCGCGATAGCTGGCCGATTGGCACATTCGGGGTCAGCGAGCGAAGCGGTGGATGCGCGCCCCATTTTGCAGGTGGTCATTCCGCCTCATCCTCGTACTCGCATGCGAAATACCACACGTCGTTGACCTTTTACCATACCAAAGCGGCGCTGGATCGCCTGTGTGACATAGTCCTGATGCTTTACCGCGACTTCTTACACTGGGTGCTGACAAAATGTGTTCGTCTGATGAACAATGCGAGGCGGTGTGATGTCCAATCATGGGACGCACGAATCAGGACACTTCAGCGTGCTTGCTTGATTTCGAACGTAGATGACACACTTATGACGAATCAGCTTGCTCATAAACCACGGCTTCCGCTTTCGGCGTGTAGATATGCTTTGATGTCGCTAAGCGCCCGGAAGAGCGGACTGTATACACCGTCAGCACATGCGTACGCTCTCACCTTGCCACATTAAAGCGGTCGATTCTCATCAAGACATGTAGCTTGTGTAGGTAGCAGACGAGGTCTGATTGTCAGCGTTGGATGGGGAGCATTACCCCTCACCTGAGAGTCACGGGCGTCAGCAGCCAAGAGGTCTACGGCATACCACATTTGTCATGATGCGGCTCTGCGCACGTGATTAATAACACATAGATTTCATTTGGCTGTCTTATCCTCGCAGTCGAAGTTCTACATCTAGCGGCTTCTTCTCCCAGAACATGTATGTCTTCTGTTCACCGAAGTCACTAGCGTCGCTCAACAGGTGCATATCGAACGCAAAGAAGAGCCGAGCCAAGGTAAGCCTCATGATAGCCCAAGCCAGCTTTTGTCCTATGCATTTGTGCCTTCCAAGCAGGAAAGGTTCAAATGCATCAAGATCATCGTCCAGGAATCGTGAGTCTGCAAGGAAGCGCTCTGGAGTGAACGAATTAGGGTTGGTGAAGTTCGACGCTGAGCGGAAGGTAGGATATTGGTTCACGGAGACAAAAGTCTGTACTATGTCAGAGAAGCGCCACCAAGGTAGTATTATTTATTACTTACTCCCGCTGGTACAATCTTGCCTGCGATCACAGCGCCCTCCTTCGGTATTACGCGTGGTTGACTGATAGGGGCCGGTGGGCCCATCCTGATGCCTTCCTGTATAACAGCGTCCATATACTCGAGGTGTGCACTTCCCTTCACTGTGATCTCGTCCTCGTTCTTGAAAGTCAACCTTACCTCTTGTTGCACCTTTTCTAAAGCGGTTGGGCTTTGTAACAAATGCGTCAAGACTGCTGTCATTGCTGTACTCGTGGTTTCGCTTCCAGCGAAAATAAGCAACGTCATATTGGCCTCGATCTCTTCCTTTGGAATCTTGACTTCGCCCTTCTCTTCATTGTAAGCTGCGATAGAGCCGACATAGTCCTGGGCTTTGTTCTTGTGTTGCATCGCCAGTCGCTGTTCGAACTTCTCATGCGAAAGCTGCTTGTGATACTCCATTTGCGCCAACATCTTTCTCGGCATCGCAAGTTTCAACACCTTATTCAGCGGACTGAAGAAGTTTATTGAGGCCATAATGGCGATGCCTTTGCCGAAGTTGCAGGAGATCTCGACCCATGGATGCGCGCAGCCATTCTTGACACTCTCAAAAGATTCTCCGAACGACAAGGCACCGCTGATGTCGAAAGTCAAGAAATTAAACCAGTCTGTTAGATTCGCAGTTGTGCGACCTTGGCCATTCTCAGCTGAATTCCGAAAGTTCTTTAGCATCATCCCGATCAAGTCTTCCAGGACGAAAGCATGTTCAGCAACTGCATGCTCAGTGAAGGCACCAGTAAGTGCTCGTCGGTTCCGGAGATGGGTGGCCTCGTCTGTGCTGACGATGCTGACTGGGTGTTTTTCTTCTTCTTGACCAGTCCAAGTTCCGTTTTTGTGCAAGGCACGGTTGCCATAAATGTCTTTCCAAGCCGCCCTATCAGCATAGGCTAACTCATTTGGTGCGATGCGAACAACTGGACCATAGTGACTGTGTAGTTCATGGAGTTTATGATGCAGATGTCCAGATTGCATCGCATGCGCCCACTTCACACGGGTTGCGGCCCACAGCTTGGGTCCTGGATAGGATCGCAAAGGGTGAAAGTACAGGTTGTAGAGGACTTGTCCCAAAGCCTACCGAGATATCAATACAAATTTGCCCTGGGGATACTCTAAAGGTCAACTTACTAGCAAGATAGTTGCTAACCCAAGAAGGATTGAGTACTCGAATAATTTGTGTAGCATGTCTGACATATTGAAGTCTCTGTCTGGAGCTGTTTCTAGTCTATGAGCAACATGTTGGATCTTGAGCTCTATTATATCTCAACCTTGATTCCTCTGACCTTGGCTGCGGCGTACCGGGCTGTGGATCCCGGCGACCCATGAACTACATTGATTGGTTCGGTGACCCGTTTTAGTGGGGCTCGATACCTCGCCCAAGATTTACGATGGCGTCCCGACTAGATGGGCTCCCCGGACGCGGGGACACCCGAATCTGTACCATTGTCTCATTGAGTACAGATTCATGCGTTCTAGTCTTGTGGTTGCTTATCGTACGTAGCGCAAGAGGAAAACCCTGACTTGGTACCCTTGTACCTGTGTCGCGGGCACGGCAAAGATCGGTACAGCGGCGGAAAAGACTCCGATAACAACTCTTTCGATCCGAGGCATCCCTACTCGACGCTACTGTTGTATTACATCCTACCAAACTTGTCATTGGAGTCATACCTTCCTCAAGCCTGGAATACATTAACAGCATTAATGGCCTGACTCCTTCCAACTGGTTGCCATAATGGATCGCTCAACATTCTCGAAGAAGGATTCAATTACCCACATATGGACGGATATTCTGGGGCTCCCAAAGGCAGCACTAGCGGCACTTGACGTCTCCGACGATGAGGGCATTTTCTCTTCTTCGTTTAAAGTCGAACATCTAGCTCATAGCAGTATTGTACTCTCGGCCCTCGCGGCTGCTCTCTTTTGGTCAACTCGACAAGAATGCGCTCTTCCACGAGTCTCGATTTCGGCCAAGCACGCGTGCATCGAGTTCAAGTCCGAGCGACTGTATACCTTGAATGGCAAACCTCCTGTATCATCCTGGGGAAGCCTTGGTGGATTGCATAAGACTGCTGATGGTCACGTGAGGATGCACGACAATTTTCCGAATCATCAACAGAACGCTCTGAAAGTTCTGAGTCTTCCTGCGGATGCCACCAGAGAAGATGTCGCCAAGAAGATGGCGACATGGAACTCGGTCGAGCTTGAAACCAAAGCGTTCTCAGGAGGGGCTGTCATTGCTGCACTTCGTTCGAAGGATGAGTGGGAAACTCTGCCTCAAGCAAATGTCATTGCCGACTCGCCAATTCTCATCAATCGTTTTGCAGGGCACAATCCATATTTACCATCAAGTGGAGCACGGTCGCCCAACGCCAGGTGTCTTCGAGGTATCCGAGTGGTCGAGATGAGTCGCGTAATCGCTGCACCGGTAGCAGGAAAAACACTCGCAGCACACGGAGCCGACGTGATATGGGTCACTTCGCCAAACCTACCGGACCTTCCCAACCTCGACATCGACCTGTCAAGAGGAAAACGCACAGTCCAGCTGGACATCAAGAATCCAGAGGACAAAGCCAAGCTTCTCGATCTCTTACGAGAGGCTGACGTCTTCATCCAAAGCTATCGTCCCGGTAGCCTGGCCGCGCAAGGGCTCTCGGCTGAAGAGTTGACCAAAACCAACCCCAACTTGATAGTAGCAAGTCTCAATGCGTATGGCTCGGATGGTCCATGGTCTCAGAACCGTGGTTTTGACTCCCTCGTGCAAACCTGTTCTGGCCTCAATGTCGAGGACGCGAAACGATATGGCCAAAACGAGGTCGCTCGAGTACTTCCGTGCCAAGCGTTGGATCACGGTGCAGGATACTTTTTGGCCACTGGTATAATTGCAGCATTGTACAAACGTGCAGCCGACGGTGGAAATTATGAAGTGAAGGTCTCGCTGGCTGGAGTGATGAAGTACTTGATATCCTTGGGCCAATTTGAGGAGAGGTCTGGCTTTGAGCGGAACGATCTCAAGACCTCGAAAGATTTTGAAGAATATCTTGGTACATACCACACGGCATTTGGAGAGCTGAGAGCTGTGAGACATGCGGCGAGCATCGAGGGTGTAGAGGTTGGGTGGGATGAGATGCCTAAACCACTGGGTAGCGATAAGGCGAAATGGCTCTGAAATTATTCGCGAGATAATATGCGAATGAAGAATCGTAACTATCAACCATTGCAAAGAACTTGAAGGATGTGACGTGTGATAGTGTTGAGGATTGATGTCTAGGATAAATTCACAAAGAATGTGAGCTAGACCTCATTGGCGTGCGGGATCTTGCATTGGGACCCACTTAGTTCGCCCCTCTCTATCTAGCCAACCGTCATCACTGCACTCTAACATCGCCGACCCGTCACAAAGATTTCTTTTGCCAAACCTCGACCAAGAAATTATAAATCATGGCAGCGGAGATCGCAGCGGGTGCTTATATCGCATCTGAAGTCATCGAGCATGGCGCGCAGGCAGGCTACGCAGCATACCTGGTCTCCAAACCCACGTTGCCGCTCAAGGCCACCTTTACTCGCATCGCGACAGCGTCAGATGACCACACAAAGTATGCCTCTATTTAGACTTCTAAAGGCGTACCACTGACTTTGACAGGCGTTCATTAGTGCGCTCACATCACACAGTCACCGTGGTAGGTAACAAAGCCTACATCTTCGGAGGAACAACTGCAGACCAGCTCCTTGCCAGCAACGATGTGCATGCGATTACTGTGGAGCATTCTGGCAAGCCAGAAATGGATTACGGGCTGATACCCGCACTGCCGACCATCGAAGGTGACAAGGTGCCGAGTTCACGTACCAGTCACTCAGCATGCGCCTTTCACGGTAATGTTGCCGTATATGGCGGCAATGACGAGAAGGACAATTTGATTGATGAGCATTCATCCATGTGGCTTTTCAGTCCCGAGCGCAAGCTTTGGGATCTTTTAGTGCCAACAAAAGCCGAGAGTGTTCCTGGTCCTCGTCGCGGTGCGAAACTCTTCGAGTACGAAGGATGCATTATATTGTACGGCGGTTGCGATGCGACTGGAGATGCTGCATCAGACTTATGGCAGTTCGATGTTGCGTCGAAGACATGGACACAATTCCCTACAGCACCAGTGGCAACCACAAGCGCTGCATTAGCGAATGGTCAACTATACTTGATATCTGGGTCAGACTCAGTTAGTGGTCAGTTGCATCATCTCGGCATATCTCTGCCTGTCAAGGAGATGTCATGGGAGTCATTCACATTCCCCGCAAATCCTTTCGCACCTGGTCCCAGAGCACGCCACGATGGTGCACTTCTGCCAGTAACGACTGGCTGGGGACGCAACTACATGACATGCTTGCTTGGAGCTCGGGATGCCTCATCACCAACTGCAGGAGCTAGTGCTGCCGACAAGACCAAAGATGCAGAGGAAGTCACACAATTCAGTGATACATGGAACCTCCAGATCCCTTCAAGCGACGTGGACGCTAAGCCTTCGTGGTCACTGAAGAACGCTATCAAGCCAGCGAAGATCAAGGACGCAATTCGACATGCCATTGGAGCCGAAACAGGCCATCTTGCTTGGGCAGAGGCTGTGCTACAATTACCATCAGATAAGCAGCTCGAGGAAGAGGATGGCAAACTACATCCCGGACCTCGTGCATTCTTCGGTGCTGATACCATGGAGAACGGTCACAGTCTAGTCTTCTGGGGCGGCGTGGATGCTAAGGGTGAGAAGATCGGTGACGGATGGATTGTCCGGTTTGAGTGAGAGTCTCAGCTTTCTCGGCAAAGTTCATGGGTGTAGGTGAGAATGTCAGGCCGGATCAGAATACGAAAAGCAAATAAGAATCTCATTTTCAAATACGCATAACTCTCCAACAACACAATCTCTCGGAGTGCAAATATAAGTCCTCGACTCGGCGCTGACAATATGGCACAGGTCGATGCTCCTACTACCAAAGTGAAGATTGCTTGGTCAACTGCAGTTCAAATTACAATTATTGAAACATGTGAAAGCGCCACAACCATCTTCAGGAATGCATGCGATTCATTGTGCGCCCTTCATGCTTCGAATTGAGTTCCAACGCAACGCAGATCGTAAGTCTGCATAACTGAGCCCTGTAGTAGAGGAGGAAACCCTGAAGTATTGGAATCGTTTGCCGTTCCTGGATTGTTCTTAGAAAGGTCTGCGACTGGAGAGGTGTACGCGACTCCTGTCCTGGATATCTGCGTCAGCTAAGGGTCGTGCCAAATACGAAGCATATGTATTACGATGTATGATCCTGAATTGCTACCCACGTATTTGTTTCAGGACACGGAGTACTGCAGCCCAAGCTCGTTGTTTGACTGGTGGATGGTTTCATATTTCGACGATAGCAAGAGGTGATGGATGAGGTAGATGGTATTAGGGATTTGGCTCCTACCCGAGAGAGCAGATGATAGCGAGTAAAGTGTCGGTATTTATAGAGGATTCTGGAAGGACTCGATATGCCCACTCTTTTCCACTTCCCGTCACTGCGGTGTGCCTCTCGACCGTGAGGCATCGCATGTTAGATGACCATCCTAACTAGTCGAAGAACTCGCAGCCAGACTACATGATTGGTCTACATCCAATGACAACAGGCTACAATTGGCTGAGTCTCATCCGAAACAATATGTCCCCCACAAAAGTCCGGTCCTGTGCGGTTGCCACACGTACACAAGAGACAAGCACGGTGGGCTATGGGTCCTCCCACGAGACGGTGCTTGTTCCTGAATAGCCTAGAATGAGCTTGGTAGGGAAGGCCGGGGTCGAATTCTACGTCAAGCATAATGCGGTGATCATGACAAGGAGGGGGTCTCCGATTTAAGATCCGGGTAATTGTCCACGACCGTTCCGCACCAGTCCAATGTGGCAGGCTTATGTTGTGAGTGGCTGCTGATGCAAAATGAGATTATCTGACAGGTAAAATGTGACGTCTGGCGTGTACCCCTGGTCAGACGCTTACCACCCAGCTCTGGGCCCACCGTGTATGGATGCTGAGCTAGCGTGCAACATACCTATCACGCCAAAATTTTAGCAGCGCGTGTGCTGGTTGCCGAAAAAGGTGAGGTGCAGCGAAACCCTTGTGAAAGCGGGCTGCCGCACTGTCTCATGCGCCGTTGTGCTTGCGGAGTGGAACAGGGATCGGAAGAAAGGCAAAGCCTCACGGACACACACTCCAGACTATCTCATTCACAACTGAACTTACATAACGAGTGTGCATCGGCAATGCCCGTACTGTATAAATGAAGATCTACGCAATCAATACACACCCTCCGTCCATTCATGAGACTGCTTACACTTGCCAGGTCATTGAAGTGCATGTCAAACCAATGAACCACGTAAGGCAGCATCCAATAAACCTGAACTAGGGCAAATCAGTCCCCCATGTTTTCAAAGAACGAAATGAGTTACTCTTCGACTAATGGCTGTGTCCAAAAGCCCTGAGATGATACCACGCGTAGACTAGGTTGTAATTTCGCAGTGATACAGCTTTCACAGAGACTGAAAGCAGTTTACCTTCATGATCCGTGATCCGGCAAACGTTGCTGTTGAATTTGCCTCTCCGAACCTAGACTCCATGGTTGATCTGTCGCCCGCGTCTGACTACGAAACTCAATAGTTGAATATGAGGTGATGAGACCGTCGTCTCATCCGACGGGTAGAGGCGACTAGTTGCCATGAGTCGTTGAAGACCAAGTGTGCCTGTGTAACACTCGTAGATTTCAGCAATGTTGGCCGCGTGGGTGTCTTGAGTCTAGCACAACTGCCTCATGCTTGGGGGCCTCGATCATCAGCCCCGGCTTGATACGGTAAAAATAGCAGACACATCCATGGCGTCTTGTCATGTCGCAAAACACTGAGGGCAAGCCCACCAGAACGGTCCTTGGTCTGGATGATGGCGCAGATGAAGCTAGTGACGGCTTGCGTCGGAGTCTGTCCTTGCAGTAATCTTTGACAAGGATGACCCATCACACAATATGCATAGCACGCCTCCATCGGAAGCCACAGAAACCACCACGACGGGTCTGTAAGTCACCCAAATCGGTGCTGTATCACAGGACCCCTGTCGCCGTGACCCTTGGATCCGTGAGAGTGAACGGTGTACCGTTATGCTGAAAGGACCTGCCACGAAGAAAAAGCAAGTTCGAATGACGAACCCAACTCGACTGCAGGCCTCGAGCTTCAACCCCACGCACTGATCTCCACAACACGAGCACGAAGACATGTTCAGTGGAGACTTGTTCAGACGCACTGCTCGAGTAGAGGAGGTGCATAGTTGCCTCATTTGTTCATTGCAACATAGGTGTGGACGAAAGACCCTCGCGTCCCCTGACATTCCTAGGCTGTGACGCACCGCATATACACGTCACAAGCATAGCCGCCACGTAATTATTTGGCTTCGTGGACAACTGACGTTGTGACAAAAGTGGGAGATTTCCCATGTACCAGTATTGGTGCAGGTACTTCTCCAGGCTGACTCTAGCTTTGTCGTGGGAGCTGACCAGATGCGTCGCGCCTCTGTCCCGTAACCTCCGAGATGAAAGATGCACAAGACCAACGCGTTGACCTTGTATGGTGGAAAGCCTAAGCCCATGTCTTCAAGACGTAGGGCCAGATCAGGCTTATCACATTGTCTTCTTTCAGCAGGTCCTAAACAGCCAAACAAAGGTCCGGGCATGCCGTCTCGGTACACCTGCCTCGAGAGACAGCAGATCCGTGCATCACGGTTCAGCCTGGAACGAGCAGATGGCACTTCAGCCCGGGCAAACGGGACCAGAAGACTGCGAGCTGGGTGCGTGGGGGTGCAAGCCTAAGATGCAATGCGCCAAAATGGCTATGTATGTGCGCTAAGATGAGGTCCACTGCGCACGCGACATTAACGGGAGGCGCCCTTAGCTCGCGAATCAGAGGCGGAGGGACAACTCCGCTCCTGAAAGTCCGGGGTTACAGGATTCGGTGATCGACAGGCGACGGCCCAGCGTGCACGACGTTCAGACGCATGCTGAATCGTCACGCAACCTTCACCGGTCGGCTTTGGCCGATTGGCAAGGCGCTAAAGACCGCTGGAAAGTGCCGATCTTTCGTGCCTTCGCGCAAGGCACACCCCACACTCAATCTTGATGTTGATTACCCGTTCGGGCTGCACGAGCCAAGACATCTTATGTTGGCTCATTCTGGCGGTGAGGAATGCCCTAACATCAATGACATGCCTCCAGTGCCCCAGCGAGCATCACATTCATGTCATCTTTGAAAAAAGTGAGAGTATTTTCGAGTGGCTGCAGATGAAACCGATTTCCTTCTAGTGAGGTAAACTTTTCGCCGGATGGGGTTGAGGCCTGTACGCCTCACAACTAAACCAAAAGTAACAGCCCGAGGAGACATGCAGCTTGTGGAGAGTGCTGCCCCTAGCCAAAGTGGCTACCAATGCAGCAAAGATCAATAGCCTGTGCACCTGTGCTTTGAGGTAGGACGATACCGTGATGATAGCCCTGGCAGCATGGGTAGGGCAAGATCTCCATATCTGCGTTCAACTCCAACTCAAAGTCTTCCACAAGCGTACTGGTGGTTAATTAGCAGTGTGCTCTTCCGAGCATGCGATGAGAGTCTCACGTTGAGCCAGTGGAAAAGGTCTGCTCGAATTCGTGTACGGTCAGTATTCCGGCACTGAAGGTCTTGGAATTACGGGATGATCCTGTGGTAGTGGAAATCATGGCAGCCATATCCCACCTTGGTGGGTGGTACCGGAAAAACGATGCAGTAACAGAGTGGGCGCCCCCAGGGGCCGTTTATATAGTCCATGTACATTGTTGTTCGTACCGGGTGGCAGGTTGGTTTTGTCCTGTATGCCTCGTTCACACCTGTAGAGGCAACATTGCTCTGGCACCAAAACCCATAGCAGGCAGGCCAGACACGCGCTGCACGAGTCGCGGTAAGACCACTGATCACCAACGACTGGTGTGGGTGCAATCCGAGACACGGGGAGGTGTCGTACGGAGGCACAACGGACCAGGAATGGGCATTATGGGCCGCTTTGCGTGGGGCGGGTAGAGATGATCGGTGACGGGTAGGCATCCCAGGTGTATGATACTCCTTGCAGTCGCATGGAACAGGCTCCGCCGTCACAGTCAGCGGCTCGAGTCCGACTAGATGGGTCTGCATCTTTGGGCCGGCTGCATCCCTGTCCTGGGGTCTCCAGCCGTGCGCCGAGGTTGGCCCCAAATATTTGCTTTCCTGTTCCCATACACTTAACCGAATCCGGCTGAAGCGTGGGATGACTCGATGGATGAGTGTTGCAACGCCGGAGGATCCTGGGCCTGCATTCACCGCTTTCTGGCGATGACTGGTCTGCGACGTACAACAGACGTGATCGGGGGTGGTTGAGATGCGAGATAGAGCTGTTGCGTGTCATCTATTCGTCTGAAGAATGGTAGCCGACCCTGTTTGCCGTGAAGACATCAAGGCTTTTTTTCAGCAACGACGTGTTGCAATCATCTACTGGTATATCCTGTCCATTTCAATGACTAGTGAATATGCCATTCACAATGTTGCTCGGGACCTTGGGTGGAGCAGTGGCTTGCCTGCAAGGTAGAGGACTCCACAGCAATGTCGCGCATATGTTCATACGAAAGCCTCGTTTTGGCGAAAGGAATACAGCCCCGGATTGAGATCCATTGGGCGTCGATGAAATACGAATCAGGCAAACAACCCACCCACAGGCGTGCTCGAAGTCATGACTAACTTTGGAAGCTTGGCGCTTACCCGCACCAGTGCATACAGTGTAAAGTCGTGGGGTGCCCACCAATCTTGGGTTTGAGGCTCAAGAGAAGTAATAGGCGAACGCAACTGTGATCCGACGCGTGCCAGTGGCTGGAATGATGATCAAAAGGGGCTATAGAGTGTTAGAACGATGCATCGTGAAGCCGTGAAGGAGGTAGACCCACTGTCCGGTGCGGCGCTATGTTTTGCCGACGTACGTCAGTCAGCTTCCACGCTGTCATCTCCGTCATTGGCTGACTGATAACAGCGCGTTCTTTCACTCTCCAATCCTCCGTCGGTTTGAAAAACACGTATCCTGAAGCGATCGAACAGATCGTCAATGTCTGCAGTTATCGACAGGTAGCACGTGTCACTTCACGTCCACTTTGGGCCTCTGCGTTCCACCATGGCCCAAGAGAATCGCGCCTTCGATACAAGTAAGCTTGGCTCAGGCTATGGATTTGAGTCGCATCCGACAAGTAGCGTTCAGATGCCGCCGACATGGGCTTTGTTGGTGGCTCTAGGCTTCCTGATGATAGCAATGGGTGTCTGGGTATGAGGAAACTCTCACGTGCCATGCGCGACCAATGTTGACACCATATCGATGTTTAGATTTACATTGCCCTAAATCTGCTTGCGCCGACCCCACGATCACCACATCGATCCGAAAAGCAGTACATAACCATACTACCGGATGGGACGCGTAGTGAACCCACGGCACTACCATGTTGGCTGGACAAATGGGCTGCAGAAAAAGAGGTCGCGAAGAAGGAAGCTGCGCGCCAGCCGGGCACCAAAGTGGTTGTGCCACCTCAGATGCCAATCGAAGAGCCTAAGATCTTCATGAGCGTTGTCGTACCCGCATACAACGAAGAGGAGCGCTTAGAGGGCATGCTGGAGGAGGCCGTTGAGTTTCTGGAGAACAAGTATGGCCAAGCACATGACGGAGGAAAGGAAGGGAAAGAAAAGGGGTGGGAGATTTTGATCGTAAGTGATGGGAGTAAAGACGCGACCGTGGACAAGGCTCTGGAGTTTGCAAAGGAGCATCAGCTCAGCCAGCATCCAGTGCCAAAGCCTGGACCATGGTCGAAGAATGGGAGCGCGAATCCACCATCTTCAACGCATATACCGCACGGAAGCATCCGTGTTATTACCCTGGAAGAGAATCGCGGCAAGGGTGGAGCTGTCACACACGGCATGAGACACGTCCGTGGGCAGTATATTGTCTTTGCAGATGCCGACGGCGCAAGCCGATTTGGCGATCTGGGGAAGATGGTGGAGGGTTGCAAGTCGATCGAGGACAAGGAAGGGCGCGGTGTTGCAATTGGCAGCCGAGCTCATCTGGTGGGTAGCGAAGCTGTTGTGAAGGTATGATTTGTGCAACTTAAGAAAGGCTATCGCTAACGAACACCAGCGCTCCAAACTCCGCAACTTCCTTATGCATTCGTTCCACATCCTTCTTCGGATCATGACACCGCCGGCGACTGCCCGCATAAAAGACACGCAATGTGGCTTCAAGCTCTTCTCTCGGCCAACACTGCCATACATCGTCCCATACATGCACTCGGAAGGCTGGATCTTTGACGTCGAGATGTTGATGCTCGCTGAGAGTGCGGACATCGCAATGATCGAAGTCGCAATTGGATGGAAAGAGGTGATGGGAAGCAAGCTGAATGTTGTCTGGGACAGCATAGGTATGGCATGGGGATTGGCTCTGTTGAGAGCGTGTTGGCTGATGGGTATCTATAAAAGAGACTAGGAGTAAGACGAAAAGAAATATACGCGCGCTCATGGAAATTAGACACCGTCCGCCTCGCGGGTCGCATCCCGGGTAACACGATGCAAGCAACTTGTTTGCCTTAGGCTCGCCAATGACCACACGACAGTCGCACAGGTGTCCGTCATCGATTCTTGTGTGCCGCACTGCGTATGAGAGTCCAAAACGTAGCGACATATCTTGCTCGCATTGCTGCACGTCCTCAATCTCAGCACACGATAGTCGATGCCCAACGAGTGAGGCGGTCCATTCGCGAACGCGGTCGGATCAGCCAATCCGTTCCCTTCCTCATCACGATACTAACCTTTTCGAGAGCACACCGATGGTTTGCGGTCAACATGGTGGACTGAGAAAGTGCGTCTGGGGAACAGTCTTAGCGTGAGGCACCAATTTTGATTCTACTGCAGTGACGGCATGTTCGTTATACTTTTGAGGTTTTGTCATGTATAAAGGTGCTCCTGGCCTGATCGGAGATGGATTGTAGTCAACAACAGTCAAGGTTCTGGGTTGCATCGTCGACTGACTACTTTTCTACACTTCAGCCATGGCTACGAAGCCAGCGCCGCAAGTCAAAGCTCAACAGACTTGCCAAAAGTCGACTCCATCGACTAAAAAGCGTCCAGTCTCTCTGTACAGTCTCAGCATACATCACTTAGAGCCCTCGAAGCTGACTGTTGCAGTGGTAGCGCGGATGCAGAATGTGCCTGTTCCCTTGGCACGGACGGAAATCACCGAAGCGATGTCGAACGGAGCCAAACTACGCCGGGTGGAGATCCAGTTTGGCAAGGACATGGTATCGATGATACAGCGTGCATTGGATCGCAATTCGAGACGGGTTACAATACAGACCAGAATGGCACCGCCGAGGAAGAACGTTCGTAGTCCTGACGAAGCAGATGCAAGTCAGGGAAGCATGCTGGATGTGGATTGATAGATGATGAGATGTCTTAATTAATCTACAGCTTGCAGCACGTTGTGAGCTTTGGAGCAGTTCGCAATTCCTCTCCTCCTAGCATGGGATAAATCACAATCCAGAGCAGACTTATGTGCGACTTGAACTTCAATCTTGCTCGCATACATCATACTACCCAGAACAATATTTATTACACGCCTATTCGTCCAAACAAACATGCATCTTACCCCTCCCAAGTGGCCCTACTCTACGCCACCGTGTCACATTTCCATCGCAGTTGCGTACTCCACCTACCCCACTTGAGTCACACAGCCCCGCCTTTACGCAATTGCCCGTCAAACCGCTTGATCTCCATCCTTACCCCTCTCCACCAAGTGTTCATTAGAGATATAACTTACTCTATTTT
Organism: Phaeosphaeria sp. A1 3.1a; assembly: GCA_003501895.1. Classification (NCBI taxonomy): domain Eukaryota; kingdom Fungi; phylum Ascomycota; class Dothideomycetes; order Pleosporales; family Phaeosphaeriaceae; genus Phaeosphaeria; species Phaeosphaeria sp. A1 3.1a. Next base: position 98,890 of record QVXC01000060.1, read on the forward strand.
CAGATCTGCCATGAACAAGCCATCAAGGCACTTTGGGTAAGTCTTTCTCCGTCCAGCTCCGATGTTACAGCGCACTGACTCGGGGCGGTTTAGCGGAGTGGTTAACGCGCTGGCCTGCTAGTCGTTTGAGAGAGCGAAAGTTAGCCAGTTCCTTCGGGAGCGTGTGTTCGAATCACACAGGTGTCGCATAATACCGAAATTTTTTGCGCTTTCAATCTCCGTCTCGCAAGCGGTCGTGGTCGAGGGTTTGCATCAAGCTTTGCTGCTTTTTGGCTGTGGTGCATGTGTAGAAGGAGAGGGGTGGGGTAGTGGGAAAGGAAAAAAAGGGCGGGCTTTCATGGGAGATTTGAAAGTACGTAGGAGTTTTTTTCCTCCTAAATTTTTCCCACCCTAAACAAGCCACAGAGTAGAGGCGAAATGACATGGAGGTATAGTACTGTGACACGCCATAACACAGAACCAGTTTTCTGCATAAACGTGTTGTCTGTTTTTCGAGCTGATCTCTTCTCTTTCGGCTTTCAATGCTTCGGCTTCAAACACACCATCCCTAGACTTCCTACACTCATGGCCAGACACACTCCAGTGAATATGACAACAGCCTGATACATTCCCAATCCGTACCCATTCGCGCCTTGCGACACCTTCAGCAGCCCTGCGCTGATCGGACCCGTCAATATATTTCCAATACCTTTACCTGCACAAAACAGTCCAAACATAGCCTGCGACGCACTCGGCTCATCGCTGATCGCCGTCACCATTCTTGCCCACATCGCGGTGTAACCGGCGCCAAAGAAGCCGTACACAACAGCAAAGCATGCAAGCGGTGCGAAAGAGCGTGCTAGGCCCCAGAGACTGAAGGTAACGATGGCGGCTATCGCTGATGCCGTTACCATGAGCACGTTGACTGGAATCTTGTTCTTATCCGACACATATCCAAACGAGAACTGACCTGCGACTTGCGCTACGCTCATGAGCGTAAGCAGTAACGCTCCCTTCGTCGAGCTAAGTCCAATCGCAGCTGCGTATGAAGGGAGATAGAGTGAGGGGAAGAAATAGCCCATGCCCATGAATATGTTGCTTATGCTGTACGTCCAGAACAACGGCTTGCGAAGAAAGCTCCAGTCAGTCCGCAAGTTGGAAATATGTTCGTGTCCTTCACGGCCTCGAAGAAATGGGATCAGTGGACCAGTCAAGACCACCAATGCGACAGCCACAGCTCGCAACGTCGTCTGATGGCCGTACTTTCGTAGTAGAACTTGGATGATAAGCGGCATGACCGCACCTGAAGCCCCGGATGCGCTGCACAGAAAACCATATGCCATGCCTCGTCTTCGAATCCAAAACTCATCGACCATGGAGAGGATGGGGTAGTAGAAGATGATGAAGCCGATGCCGTACATGACTCCTTGTGTAAGTAGTAAGGTGCCGAGAGTGTTTGCGAAGCTGCCGGCCACGAGCCCAAGGATGCAGAGGGGCCATCCGATCAAGATCATGTGAACGCGGTACTGTGCGTAGCGTCTAATTATAGGAGCAATGAGAGGAGCACCGAGATAAGATATTCCTGAGGCAGTTGTTCCAATGGCGGCAATGTACGCACTGTTCTGGAAGGCGGGAATGTGGGAGTAGTATTCTTGGAATATTCCAAACGAGAGTGGAAATCCCCAGAGTAGAGCTTCGAAAACAAAGGCGGCGAAGAGGAGACGCCATGCTGGTCGGCCACCATCTATGGGAGGCAAGGTGTGTGCTCGACATGAGAACGTGCTGCGGTGGTCGATACTGTCATCTTCGAGTTGCTGTACTGGGGAAGGCAAGGCATCCAGTTCGATTGGTGAAGCAACTGAGTGCGAAGGCTGCGTGTTGCGTCGAGTAGTGTCGGCCATGGTCAACAGCGCGAGGAAAATCCAGAATTTGGCTACGGATGACTTCCAGTTGGCTCTTTCCAACGTTTTGTGTATGAAGTATCGTGGATCGCGGATGTGACGATCACTTACGCCGGATTTGGAGATGCCGAGGTCGCAGCTACCATGCCGAGGCAGGTAGTGGCTGCCACGCCTGTTGTCATCCATATGTGCGGTGCCAAACGTTACCTCACATGCAACTCTATTTTGCAGTAGCTGGAAAAAAAACGAGTACTGTAGATGATGGGGAAGAAGAGCCAGTCGGGTGTCCTAGCAGTTGTGCCACTCCTGAAAAGACTGACATTGAAGTCAGGTCGGTACATAAACAGGCAGCGTGAGCTCATCCAGACTTCGCGCCGCAAGCCTGGTCAGAAATTCGTCAGAATGCCAGGTATTCACATGCTCCTGGGTCGCCGGAGTGAACAGGTCCATTTCCCAGGGTTCGAGTGGCTGGAGGTTTAGGCCGGGATCCAGCTCAGGTGACTGTGACCTTTGATCCGAATCGAGGTTCTCTACAGCCTGGGGGCTTGCTAGTAGTTGAGGAGCGGAACCAGTATCAGCAATTCCAAGTGCAGCTCTCCGAATGCGTAGTTGCTCAGTTGTCGACATGACCCTGGCAAGCAGGTCTGTATGCATGGTGTTGCATTCTTCTGGACTCAATGCATGAACATTTGCGATGCGGTGAGCCAGATCAGCGCTCATGCTAATGTTATCTTGTCGTGTGTAAGGTTCCAGAAGATCGAGAACAGTTTGTAGTACCGCTATAAGAGTATGATCTTCTTCGAGAACTCGGGATGAGGACTCAATCGCTTGGTCTTGCTGCAGGCCTGTTGCCGACAATGGTCCTACTTGCGCGTTTGACCACGGGGTTTCGCATTGGGCATATACTTCGTTGTCTCGGTTCGAGATATCCGAAGGTCTGGTGACCGCAATGTTCGTGCTATGGATCTGATTGTGTAATGGAACTGCACGAAATGTTTGGTTGCGTGCAGTGAGCAGCGTTTCGTCTAAAAAAGCCTGGTTGTAGGTTGTAGTCTCGGGGTGGAAAATACTCGGCGGATATGGAGTAATGGGTGGCGACGGTTCGGATAATATGACACGCGTTGTTGCTGTCTGGCTATCACTGTCAGAATGTGGAGGAGCAACCCAGGTTGTGGCTGCTTGGCTGGGAAGTGTCATTGTGGTCACGGCCATGAGAGTTGGTGAGGCGACTGGATCGTTGAAGTTGAAGGCCGTTCCCTCCTGAGTGATGCGAGAATCGTTGCCGTCGTAACGCATCGGATGTGCCTTCGGTATCCATGTGGGGTCGCCAACGTCTTTGTGTGGTTGTCAGTGACTCGGAGCGAATGAATCTGCGTTGGACGTGACTTACATGGATGTGGAATGCGATTGGAGTCTGGGATCACTTTCTCGAAGAGTTGACGCCACTGTCTCACGACCTCAAGGTCACCTCGACTTTGCTTTTTTGTCGTGCAGAGCCTATTTTCATGACGGTTGCGCCAATCCGACTCATCGATGATGTAGTCTGAACAATTGCGGCAATGTCTAATGAAAGGGACATCTCTACTATGTTCACAACTTGTCAGATGTATCTTGATAGCTGACATTGCGCCGCCCCCTTTGAACCTGCAAGATGGATTTTGGCCATGGACTTCGTCATTCTTACTAAAAGGACATGCTAGTCGTCGGCCTTTAGTGTGTCTGACTCGGGGTTCCTGCACGCCAACTTCCAGAGCTTGCTTCTGGTCGTTTCCGGCAGTAGCGTCTCGCGGGGCTGAGGCACGAATTGTGCCATTTCTCGCGGACGATTGTAGTCCATTGTTGGCAGGGGTGAGCGAGTTTGATTGTCCGGAGTATTCTGATTGCGCAGAAGCCGGACATGTTCTCGTACCATCGACTGCGGTTCCAGGGATGTAAGTAGCAGCAGAAGGTTGGGAATTCGTTCTCGCCAGGTTCTTCTTGACGGTTGATATTATGTCTTGTATGACATGAGGAGCGTTGTCTCTCGGCCTATCGGTGGGTCAGAGTCCACCCGCGTGAGATCAAGAGCATCTCCGTACTTACCGCTGATGTTTCAAATCGTGAGCGACAACCTCGAGGCCATTGAAAAAGTCATTGATCCTTTCTGAGTCAACGTCTCCGTCCCTTGTGTTTACAAGGCACTGTAATCGATGCATCAAGGTCTTAGGGTCAGGGTGATAGCTGCTCCTGCTGCTTTCAGCCATGGCCATAGCAACCTTGAAAGAGTCCACGAGTCCTCTAGGTGAGCGAGCCTCGTCTTGCCATTTTGTTCCAACATTCTTCAAGTCGCTTGTTAGGTCGTGTCTCAGCTGGTCTTGCCAGATGGATGGTACTTTGTCAGGGTTTGGAGGCGGGCCGGAACTTCTCCAAGCTTCGGACTTGGTGTGATTAGACTTGTTACACAATTTTGCTTGCGTTTTGCGAATGTCGGGGTCCTTAAGGCTGATCTCATGAAGAAGATGCTTCAATTGAATATGGTCCAGGGCCTGAACTTTATGGCGTGGGCCACTGAAGATGGAGCCACAGAATGCACATATGGTGGCGCACGCTCTACGCTCCCGCCGAATGCCTGTGTGAGGTGGTCCAGTATGTTGATAATCTCTCAATATACCGTTCTGGTGCTGTAGCAGACGGGTACTGATGTCTACATCATTCTTGCCCAATCTCGATACCTGGTAGCCGCCTGTCGAGGGCGCTCTGCCCCGAGTCTCTTCCCATTGTCGCGACCAAGGGTTTGAACCTTTATCAAGTTCATTAGGTAAATCTTGAGATCTGTTGATATACAATTCGGTCGAAGAGATGATATGGTCATCATATCCTTTGGATCTTTGCCCAGTGACATTGGTTTCGTAAATGCAGGTGGTTCCGGACATACGCTCCCAATGATCGGAGTCCGCTTCTGAGCCCAATATACTGCCATCCGCTGTCTCCACCAGCGTCTGCGAGTCTTCGGAAGGTTCTGCTTGCATGTAGAACTCATCGGCACTGTCCTGACGAGGTGACATGGACGCACTGTCTAAGCTCATGGCACCATCCTCTTCGTCCTCTGGAGGCTTGTACGGTGGTGCTTCTTGGTACGACTCATCGGACGAGTCTGAACCTATGGGGATGAGACGGCCTCCCAGACTTGCGACTTCATCCTCTTCGATATAGAAAGGCTCACACGACGCTTCGGCGATTCCTTCCTCAAAATCGCCCGGAACAGTTCCGTCAAGTGACGGCGATGGAGGTGATATGTGTATTTCCGGAATGATATGGGAGCTCAGAGTTTGCCACACTGCACAGCCGCCGGCGTTGTCACATTCACTCCCAACTTGAGTCGGAGCAGACCAGGTCTCCGCCATGAAGACGTCATCGTCGTCTCCGATAATAGTGGAAAATGCATTGTTGAAATTGCCTTCGAATGCACCCGGTTCTGAGTGCGGAGATATACCGAGTATCAGGGTTGACTTTGTATGGTCCCGACGGTGTTCAGCGCAACTGCGTGCGCTGATGTAAGGTGGACGTAAGGCCGAGCCCGATGACGAGGCTGAAGATTCAGCGTAATCGTCCGCCCGAGTATTCTTTGAGGCGCAAGGATAGAGATCAGCTTCGTCCATGACTCGGGATCAGAACAAGGTTTAGATTGGCTGCTGCCGGAATGAAGATCCCTTCAAGCGGAGGTGAAGATAGTGACTTGGAATTTGTTAAACGATGGAGCAGAATATCACAATCATTGCAACACAAGAAGCGCGACCGTTTTAGTCTCGAATGCTCGCACCAACTCACATGAGAAGTTGAACGCACCAGCCAACACATTTCATATGACATGTAGACCAGCTCATGCCGTATATCTCATGTGAAATGTGAACCGGCCCACTCCGCACATCTCATATGAGATGACAGCAATCCCCGCACCGGTGTGCAATGTCGTCCAATAACAGCACGATTGTTACGCCACACATGCCAGATTGCTGCAAAGTCACATTATGTATGCAACCTCGCCTTGGCATCACAGAAAATGCCTTCCTCCGATTCAGCAGCGTCCAATCAAGCCTAACAACGGGACTCGAGATGTGTGCGGCCACATTGTCCAAGCCACATACCCCAAGGACCGACTCTCCAATTTGCAGTTGAGCCGCATCACATGATCTACCAAACCGTAGAGGACTTGAGCCTCTTCATCGCCTGAGCCCCGTGACAACCTGCATCTCCGGCCCCTTCACAATCTTGTCTTGCTCACTTTCCCAAGCTAACCATAGCTCATGCCTCGACAGAACCGAAGCTCATCCCTCGTCAGACATCAGCACCTCTCAAAGCACATCCCCACTCGGATTCTATCACCATTCAAACCTCATTCCGCGGGTCTTATCACTCAAGCCTCACTGCACTCTGACTTCGCCACGCCACGAAGCCCGAGTCTACTCCCGTCACATACCACATTGCGCATCAACTCTCATCCTGCCCTCCATCTCACCACAACATTCTTTCCAATAAACTCCTTCACCCCAACACCCTTGTCGGATCCATGTCCAGTAAGCAGAACCCTTCAATCATTGGAAGGGTGATACGCTGCTGAGCATGGTCTTGGCTACATTCTCCTCTCTAATTTTTTAGCCCCTCCTTCGTTTAGACGCACATCAAATACACATGTTCAATTATTTCTTAATACCACTGAAATATTCCTCAAATTCCTGAGGCGTATCCATTTCTATAGCACATGAGTATCCCCCGAACAACTGGCGGGCTCAAATGCCGTAATCTACGTCTAGGAACCTCATCAATATCCCCCTTTCCACTATCTCTTCCTCTCTAGAAACTACCATATCCACGTCGCGGCTCACGTCTTTGACATAGCTCTTTGACAAAGTTCTTCGCCATCCACATGGCATTTTACTTCTCAAAACATGTTCCCCCCCTCTTCCCTCTTATCACCAACTTCAATTCCCGCGAATCCCCAAAAAGCTCTCCCATTCCATGCTGTCCTAACGCATCCATCTCCCCTTCCCTCTCTCATCCCACAACCAAATCCATTTCTTTCCTACCCCTACCTCCACCGCATCCCTACAACCACCTCCGCAACCCAACATCTGCAACTACGACTCGTTCCATATCCCCTTCCTCAACACCGAAATTCATCACGGGTGTCTATGTGTAGGTAAGTAAGGACTCAAACTCAAACCCCCAACCCAACCCTCACCACAACCTCCACGACGAAAAGTAGGATGCGCCACTCGAGTGGTGGATTTGGGGGTGGGGGGTTGTTTGGTTCGATTCTTCCTCTTTCGCTATCACTAGCGTCCTGGGTATCTAATGGGATATCTCCATCGACATCTTGGTGTCGACTTCGATCTCGATTTCGATTTGACTCTCGAGACCGCGGGACTATGGCTGATGTATCGTCGCCATGCTCCTCTATCTCTGATATCCGAGGCCGACGACGTAGGGTCGAGAGTTCAATTGCTTCGTCGGTGTTTCCTGGCGTTGAAGTCGGTGCTGGATCGAGATTTTGATCGCTCATTATTGGTTGGAAGTATCGCGTCTAACGGGCATGTGTCGTTTATGTCAGAAAACTTGGGACTGGGGATACAAGGAGAATAGATAGAATAAGCTTTGGTGATTCCAATGCAGGTAAGTAGTATATCAAGATAGATATTGGCGTAGGGCTTCGAGTAGAATGGTAGGTTTCGTTAAGTGGCTGCCTAGAATGTGTTTCATGTAGGTTGTGAGTTGTTCGCAGCCACGCACGTAATGGTTGGCCTGATCTTTCGATCGACGATATTGTACCACCTCGACCGCGAAGTCAGTATTTTGGCGCTGTTTCGACTGTTCTGTTGGCAGATGATATTACTGGTATATTGTGTGTAGGATACGTTAATGTTGTACTGGTTTGTAAAAGCGTCGGATGGATAGACGGGCTGAAAGAACTACAGGCCCCTTTTGCAAGTAAGTAACACTGAAGACAAGCAAGATCAGGTACTTGAATAGATCTTCACAATTGGACTAAGCTTGATATCGGCATTCATGATTTTTTTTCTCATATATCTAGCGATGTACCAGCATCTTATTCAAGCTATCCCCTCCACCCAATCCCCGCCCCCCTCATCCCCCTCCCACCACCTCGTCCTCTCCCTCTAAACCCACCTCCACCTCGCCCCCCTCTCTGCCCTCTATAATCCTCCGCCCAAGGCCCCCTATCCTCCCCAACCTCCACCAACCTATTCTCCGCATCAAAGCTATATTTATACTTCATCTCAACCTTCAACCCCCGTCCCTTCCTCACCTGTCCCGGCGCCCAATCCCTACTCGTCTCGTTGTCCAGCTCCTTGAGCCGCGCTTCCGAGACCTCGTCTGACACGGGCAGGAAGTAGAGATTTGGTTTCGCGGATGTGGAGGAGAAGAGTTGATCGAGGGTTTTGAACGAGGCTTCGATGTCCTGGCGGGAATCTTGGGTTGGTGCGGCTGTTTGTGAGGGGCGGCGGAGGTCAGATGTTATGCTGCCGCGCGGGCCTTTGGGGATGCCGGAGGATTCTGTGGGGACGGTTGAGCCGGCTCCTACTTCTTGGAACACGGCTGTGTCGTTATCGGGATAGATTACTTCGAAGCGCTTTGCGGGGATGGAATGACCAGATGCGCGGGCTTCTTTTTCGGCGGAGATGGCGTCTTCTTCTTGCTTTATCCAGTCCTCTACGCTCTCATCAGGAATGAAGTCGACCCACAGCTCTTTGCGATTGCCCTCGGGTGGCCATATTGAGCCGTGCAGTGACGCTCGGACGCGCGAGGCGGCAGTTGTGGTGGTGAAGTGGACGAGAGCATGGGTCTTCATTGCGTCGAGGAAGAGGGACTTCACTAGTGATGCATCTGGTGAGCTTGACGGGGGTGTTGCGAGCGAGACAAGATGCGCGCGGAGAGGTTCGGGGCGGAGTGGGCGCATGAAGTTGCGAATATAGAGGGCTGGTGTAGCTGGATGCAATGCGGGCGCTACGGGGCGTTCGTCGTCTTGTAGGGCTTCTTGATTGGTATCGTCGAGCTCAGGCTTGACGAGATCCTTGTAGCGATCCGTGTTCTCTTTCTTCAACGGCCTGTTGATATCTACCTCGGGAGCTTCGGCCTTGGTCGCTTGCGCACCTTCGATCTCCTCATCAGGTCTTCTTTGTTCCATCACAACATCGTCGTCCTCCTTGAGATGCACTTCCGGCGCTGCATCTTGACTTGGCCTCGGCTTCTTTGCCTTGATATCTTGCGTGGGCAAATCAGGTGAATCACTGCGCCTCTTACGCTTCTTTGTGTCCAGTTCCAGTTCCTCGGTGTTCAGTCTCGACGTCTCAGCCGTTGAGCCTTCTGGAATGGTGAGTAATTCGGGCTTCTCGATCGATGGAATGTCGTTTGCTACCGGAGTCGCTGTCTTGTCTTCTACCGCCTCCTGCTCTTGCTTCTTCATGCGTAAAGCCTCTGCAGCCGGACCTGGTGCCTCCGGTAGCTCATCTTGAGCAGTTTCGTCTTTCTCGTCCGTATCTGGCTCGTCATCGACAGGCTCGGTAATCTTGGGTCCAACAACGTCCTCAGGATCTGCAGGCGCAGCATTGAATACGCTTGCTGGCTGAACTGTGCCCGGCTCGTCATTCATGGTGGTATCTTCGGCTGTTTGCTCTACAGCTTGTGCCTGGTTAGGAGGCGGTATATCGCTATCGATGTGCGAGACAGTTTCGCGGTTCCCATCTAGAGTCGCAGTGGGTACTGGTGGTGGATCTGATTGATCAGGCTGAGGAGCTGGATCTTTTTCCTTGTAAGCAATTTGCGCGCGACGATGTGATAATAACATACCTCCGGCTTCTGAAAGCGCTGGTCCTGGAGTCTTCTCCTCCTCTGCTGCCTCTTGGGTTTCTGTTTCCTGCGCTTCTCCCTTCGCATCTTCCTCCTCGAGCCTCTCTACTATTTGCGCCTTCCGCGTCAACCCTGTGCTCGGAATACCCCTGTCTTTCAGGATTTGGCGCAGTTGCGCGACTGTCTGTTTGTTGTAGTCGGCCATAGTGTGAAGTCAAGTGTAGGCGTGGGTTAGGATATACGATAGATTCCAAAATCGCGTCGCTTAGGTTTGCGACACCAATCGTGTTGTTGGAAATATATGAAGGAGTGAATGGGTTTGTTGCACACAAGGCCGCGAACGTCAAGCTTCTTTGAAGCTGTCGCAAACGCGTCGGGAAAGGCGCTAAGGAGATACTTGGCATTGCATCACTACACGTTTTTGTGGGGAAGAAGTCTGGACGCGATTGCCGAGCACGTGCCGGGCTCAGGGTCTCGATTCATCCCTCCATGCTCAACACGACTGTGAAGTACACTGCAAGTGGGTATGATATCTTTCTCCATATGTACACAACACACCAAAACACGCTATGAAAACAAGTGGCTCGCTCGCCATCCATGTGAGTCGAGGTGATGCTAACCAGCAATGCACCCTACAAAGAAACGCCTTCGCAATGCAAGTTCCGCAAATATTCTGTGGCAACACAGTCATCCTCATATCTCCTATGTCTGCTCCTCTTTCGGACTCTTTGTTCTTGTTTTTGACTTGTCCTTTTCCACTTTTTGCTTCAAGACTTTTAGTCTCTCTTCAGTGATGCGGATCGCTTCGTCCACTTCGCGCTCCTTCATGTTTGCCGGTTGGAGAGGCACCTGATTGTGCCTGTCCTCGTGGACTCTTCCTCCGGTATATGATGATTGGACGCGGTCCAGAGCTACGCGATCCTCCAACCATTTCCACAGTTCTGACTCTTCATGTCGCCAGATTTCTTCATAAGCGACTTGTCGTTGTGCCACGGACCACTGGTTTGGTCCGACTGCTGTTGACGCACCGCGGAAGAACCACGAGTAGATCAAAAGTGCGCCCAATAGTGGAATGATGATCTGTGGCGCGAAGAGGGCGTCGATGATATCTGCAACTGGTCCGAGTAGATCGCGCACGGGTTCAAGCATGCCCCAGGTGCTCTGTTTCGCCTGGCTGGTGGGTACAGGAGCTGCGACAGGTGCTGGTGTATCGTCCAAGATGTTAGCTTTGGAACGTTTCTTGCCCTTGCCGCCTTTTCCTGGGATTCGAGATGGTGCGGCTTTGGCAACGACTGCAGTGCGGAGCGCAGTGGTAAGAGAGGTCGCATATGACAGCTGGCCGTCATTAGCACCCTTTTCGATGGGTACTGTGATATGTCAGTAAGTGTTGAAGTACAATTTTAGCAATTGCACGTACCTCGCAACCAACTCTTGCCAGTCCACTCCACTGTGAATGTCATGATCAGTCGTGTGCTGTTGTTTGCTCCCCACATCAAGCAATAGCGTGTCTTTGTCAAGAAGATATTACCGCTTGGTACGTCTGGAGTGCTCGTACTACACATGACGGTTACTGCCTTGTCGAGATCGAATTGCTCAAGCGTCATTGAAGTGAGGCACTTCGTCTGCTTTGGCCCGACCGGCCCGAACAGGGGTTTGATGTATGAGATACTCCAAGACTTCTTGTCTTCGCCAAGCCCTTTCTTATCGTCTTCCATCTGCAAGTCAGTCGACTTCTGATCATCGATCAACCACTTTCGCATAAAGACGCCGGAAGCGGGACCAAACATCAGACTGTAGACCTTGCCCAATGGCGCCGGAATAGTTGTATCGATGAGGAGTTTGTCGTAGTGCTGGTCATTGTCACCACACTCTGTAGGCCCGTGGGTAGCTACGCCTGGGAAGTCTTGTCCTGAAGATGCAGCTGCATTTGTCACCGCTTTTGCTGCCTCTGCGACTTCGCCGCCACCACCCATGGCCTGTGATACAGCCGCACTGACTTTGCGTTGCCCTTCGCCGCCTGCTACCGACCCGACCTCGCTCCCTGCTACACTACCTTCTCCCGCTTCGGTGAAGCTACCGACACCATCATCTTCCTCGGCGTCTTCATCGTAGACATCGTCGTCTGAGTCTTGCGAAGAGGCGACATCGCTTCCGACAGAATCTGCCTTTTCCGTCTTGTCGCCAGTGCCACCAGAATCCAGCATGACACCGTTGAGTGATGATTTGAGGTTCGGGTGTGAGATCTTCCAGATGCCGATGATCAGATCGTAGGTCGAGTCTCGAGCCAGAAACGAGGCAAATACGTTGCGAGCGTGTAATGTCTGGATGACGATAGCATTTGGAAACAGCACAGCGGTCGACTTCTTCTCCACCGACACAACCTCGTCGAAGCTGATTACGAGATTGGTGACCCATCCCAGGATGTTACTCGAAAAGCAGAGGTGCCCTTCTGAGACGTAAAGCCGGCCATGGAGTAGGATCTCCTTCTGCAGGGCCGCACTATAATCTTCGATCAAGTAATCGTCTTCAGGCACACTCTTGAAGAAGCCGTGGAAATCTCGGTTGCGCTTTGGGGACGCGACCGCGAATCCTGTACCATGGAGCCGGTTGCCATTAGCCGCTGCACTAGGAGCCAACGACGCGGTGCTACCTGCGATTGCGGCTGCAATTGTGTGTCCTGTCGTGGCGGAGCTTCCCCTATGTCTTCTTCTCCTGCCACCACTAATGCGACTACGTATACTGCCTTGTCTTTGTATTGATGCAGGCGAGTCGGTAATCTCCATTTGCTTCTGCGGCGAGGCATTACCCGGCATCGATGATCCTGAGTTGGCTGTAAGTGACCGTGGTCGGTCGTTTTGAATGGTTGCAGGCTTGTCTGCCGCGTACGCAGCCGACACTGCTTGCGTGGCTGCGAGATCCTCGGCTTTTGCCGACGCCTCATCCGCCTTCATCGTTACGTTAGTCGAGGACGACATGGGGCTGATTTCGTTTTCCACGATTCCCAAATGGGCCAGACTTAGATTCCCGGATCCCAGGGTCTCTACAGCAGGTCTACGCTTCTCAGTTCCACTGTCTGCTGTTGTCTCTGCGTTTTCTGGCCCGATGACCTCTTCGCCACCTTCTTCTGTCTTCTCGTCTTCGTTTTGTTGTTGTTGCCCAGATTTACTTTTGTTCGTGGTATTGTTGTTGTTGTTGTTAGCAATAGTGTTGCTCAAATTGTTTGCAGCGTTCTGCGCAGCAGAGAATACGGATGCAAAGAAACCTCCAGGGTTTTGCGGAGCGAAGGCAGTCCCACCAGGGGTTTTGGCCTCTTCCGGATGGGGCGTAAGCGGCGCAGTAATGGAATTGGACAGTTTGCTGGGAGGATTGGTGGCTGATCTCACGCGTCTGTGCGATATCATGTTCCCCGAGGGAGAGACGGTTACGTTGGGGTTCGACTGCGACGCAGCGTGCTTTGCTCCCTCCTTTGAACTAGTCGAGAATGTGGGTGAAGCAGGCTTCCCATCAGTCGGGGTTGGTGGTGTCACTAATGTCGTAGGTGCATCGATGAGGTTCGGTGGCGTTGCAGGGATCTGGGTAACGATGCGCTGGGGTGCCACAGAGCGGAGAGATGTTCTGGACTGCGGCTTCTCGAGATTTTGTGTCTGCGGTGGTGAAGCTTGTAGGGGCTGTTCCAGGACCTTTGTCTCGCGCTTCTTCCCTCCAAACAAGGCCCCCAATCCGCCTCCACTGGTGCTTGGCCTTGCAGGCTCAGCCTCAACGCCTGCTGTCTTCGGAGACGTCGACCTCCGAGTGGGCGCAAATGCCTCTTTCAGCCTTCCCACGGGCGATGGGGACACTCCTCGCTTGTTCGCAGCGACGTCGATTGTGTTGGGGTGTTGGAGCGACAGTTCTTCAGCGGAAGCTGCGGAGTCGACGAGGGTGGCGTCGGTCGAGTCAATCGTCTCGGAGGTAATCAGGGGCGACGACAGGGTCAAGAGGCCGGCGTGGGACTGGTGTGGTGAAATGCCAGGTCTCTTGAGCGGCGGGCTTATGGTTGGTTAGCCGAGCCGCGCAAGCTAGATG
>QVXC01000061.1:0-111931 GCA_003501895.1 Phaeosphaeria sp. A1 3.1a
GTCATTTAGCGTAGATTTTGGAACGTTGTAGACTGACGCAGCACGTCTAGAGCTACTTAGCTGCTGGCGATCAAGAGAGGTAGAGGCAAGAAGAATATCAGCTTGATTATAAGATAATAGAGCACGTTGTGGTAGAGCCATTGCGATAGGTAGTTGCAAGAGGTGGGCAAAGTTGGTGGGGTGGCCGACTCGCTTGCATGGCCGACTCGCTTATAATCTACATTAACTATAAAGATCTAACTACTTAAGAAGTGAAGCTGATAACACGCGAGTGTTTAGCTAGAGTGGGTCTATGACGTACGTACCCGACCACGAGCCGAACTCAGCCACATCGCAGTGTTTGCCTTTATGCTACCACATCACAAAAAGCAACAATTTCCCCTTCACAGAATTCAGCCTCCGGCCCTCTAACTGAGTACGCTCTCACCGCACGCAACTTGTCGCAAAGAAATCTGACCCCTCTCTTGGACTCACTTCGGAAGCTTGCGATATGTTCAAGAAGTTCAAAGATAGATTGAAGGGTGACGACTATTCTTCCTCGTCCTTACAAGGTGCTAGTCAAGAAGGAGCGCAATCAAATAATGTATACCACGGTAGTCCAAATAATCAGCAGTACAGCAGTCCGCCGACTGAAAAGTACCAGAGCTCAGCAGGTCCTCCGTCAGGATATGGCGCGTTCACGTCCGCTGAGTATGCGCCACCTGCTGGCCCGCCGCCAAATCAATCCTCAGGGCAGTCCGGATATGCACCACCATCCGGAATGCCGCCTGACAAACTTCCACAGCAACCACCCCCAAGCTGGGATCCGCCCCCGTACCATGATTGGACCGTGATACCAGATACAGCGCTTCTTCCACCTCCGCCAAGCATTGGATATGATAGTTCGCCCACCGCGAACGCCACCGAAGAGGATGGTGATCGAGCCCTAGCTTGGACAAAGGCCAATCCTCTCTGGCCACCTCAGAATCTGACACCATCGACTCATGCGGCTATCCAGAATGGCCAGCTCGCTTTGCTCAAGGCACCCACATATGTTGGAGACCTACTTCCACAGCGTCAAGCAGGTCATTGGCGATGTCGGACGCACGCGAAATGCAGAGACTCCAGTATCATGACGAACCTACCAATGTATTCAGTTTTCTGGGACTCGCCACTTATCACGCAGAGATCAAAGACTATCTACTTTGAGCTCAAAGTCACTGGTGTGGGTCGAGGAGGATCTTCTTTGGGGGAAGCCGACGCTGGTATCGCCATTGGCTTCGTTGCACCTCCTTATCCAACCTTCCGTCTTCCTGGTTGGGAGCGCGGCAGTCTTGGTGTTCATGGTGACGACGGCCGGAAGTATGTCAATGATCCATGGGGAGGTGTTGATTTCACGACTACATTTGCACATAGCGACACTGTTGGTATTGGCATCACTTATTCTGTGCCGAAGAACCCCCCCTCATACGAACAGACGCAGCAAGGGAGGATACTCGATATCGACGTATTCTTCACGCGCAATGGTACGAAGGAAGGCGGATGGGATGGTAATGAGGAATTGGATGTGAGAAGTGAAGGCGGTAACACTGGGCTTAGGGGCGAGTGTGACTTGTTCCCCACCATTGGTGTCTTTGGAGGCGTGGATTTCGATGTTTTCTTCCATCCATCACAGTGGCTGTACAGGATTGAAAAGGCCACTTAGATTGCGTACTTGCGACAAGACGCATGTTATCATGATTTATATTCACGAGGACTGTCAATACGAAGGAGGTGGCTTTGAGTGATGCACCTGACGACTACCATCAGAAATCTCACGACTACGCCGGAAGCTATACAACATGTTACATTCGCAAAGGATACTTACGATTGGCTCAAGGACTACCTACATACAGCCACTATCCACTATCCGACGTCGAGAAAGTCGCGTCTGATGAGCCAGAGTGCGAGATGCATTACCAAACCCCAGGTCTTTCATATCGTAGTACCTCGCTTCAAAGCTTATGGCCGCTCGCACCATTCGCACCTTTAGTGCTAGCTTTAGCATACCTTCCACCATGCGCCATCAATTGTCGCCCCTCAATGAACCTGATCGGAGCATCAACGACAATATCTCTCAACCAATCGCCCATGCCCTTTGCAAAGGCATCTAACCTACTACTCCCACTTACACCTCGTCCGAGCACACCATACACAACGAAATGTACCGCCATGATGTTAGGAAACTCCACTCTTTCGATATGGAACTTGTCGCTCCAACTATCCGCAAACATCTCCTTGAGTCTTGGGATGGTGAGAAATGAACGTAGCCAGTTCCAACTTTCCATGTACAACGACGACGAGGATATGTATGCAGAAGGCAAAGCTGTGGGGACGAAAAATCCTATGTTTGCGTTCCCGCCTTTGTCTCCCGAGCGAGCGAGCACTATGTCACCAAGTCGTGCGCGAGTAGTCGAGCCAAAAGTTGACATGGCCGCTGGATCGCGGGTTTCGTAGCTCACTCTGGGGCTGAGATCCTCGAATTGTGGTGGTGGCGTAGTTCGTATGCTATTGACGTGGACATCATCAGAAGCGGTAGATTCCAAGAAATTGATCGATGTATCGAGCTTTGACTGTGGGTAAATGGCCGGATAGTACGATATGTACGGCTTTGGTACCGCTGTACGATGATCTGATGTACTGTGGAATCCCGAATAGTGCTGCATAGCGAATTCGCCGAGCAAACTAGCGAGTCCAAGATTAATGTTAGGATCACTGGCTTCTGCAAAGACCCTGCAATACGTCGTGCTGCGAAGTTGGCTGCGGGGATCGGTTTCAGGGACCCCAAGGCGCTGAAACTCGAGTACGTCAAACTTGTTAAGAATTCCGAGTCTCTTGAGGCCGAATCTGATCATGCGTTCCCAGAGCTCGAATTTCTCGGATGTGCCGTAGCCAGTTGCATTGACGACGATTTCGGACTGGTAGCCTGCACGGTAGAAAATGGCTAATTTTGTGGTTGGAGGTGGTGGCGCGCCTTTGACACCCCATACCCGAACCCTTGAGCTCCATTAGCATATAGAAGTGCAATGAGAGATTGGCGTATGTTCCTAGTACCTGTTTCTGGACTCTTCTCGGACCTGGACATCGTCTAGTATAGCCTTCACGTCGCTGTTGAGATAGACGTTCCCTTGAAGTTCATACAAGAATTGACACTTGACGGTGTCTTCATTGACGAAGCCGTTCTTTGCATCGTGTTTCGTAATAACACACGTGCCATTCTTCTCGATCTCTGCGATACCGAAGGTAATATCGTACAGGTCATCTAGTGGATACTCGTAGAACCCGGCAAAGTTCGACCCAGTCACATAGCCGCTACATTCGATGAGATGACCTGCGATGAGTGCACCCGCCAATTCATTGAAGTCGTTATCGTGCCATGAGTGCCAATACCAAGCTGCACCAATGACCTGCAACGCAAATTAGGAATGGGTAACAGAGCCAAGCGATGGATACCTACTGGGCTTGCATCTGCCACCCTTCCCGCAATGATGATGTCTGCACCTTCTTCCAGGCCTTTGACAATCTCTCTAGCTCCGAGATAGACATTCGCACTGACTATAGGCTTGTCGTCTTTCTTGACCAAATCCAGGGTATGGTCAGCCACAGTAATGCTGCTGTTGTCAGAGTCAAGATGAGGTGGCAACCCGTGCTTGTGAACATCCTTCATCTCTTCGAACAGATTGTCACCGAGCACGAATGCTACCTTTAAATCGTACCCCTTGCGCACTACCTGTTTGCATGATCAGCAGGATGACAATGAGTGATCTTGAAGCGTCCTAGCCGAAGTCATCGAGTACTTTGAACGAGGATTTTGATACTGAGAATATACACGATGTGGCGTATTCTGGATGCCTGCATAGGATACTATTGAATGAACTTACCAACTCCTGCACCTTCTCCGCCAACCCTCTCGGGTTATGCGCGCCCCCATTTACAATGACCCGTATCCTTCGTTCATTCAGCAGATCAATCGTCTGCTCAATGCCATCCCAGGCCGTCTGTTCCCACCCAGGATGTTTGCCTTCAGCGTGTGCCTGGGCATTTTCTGCGATGTTGACCTCAGCGAGGTAATCGCCTGTGATGAAGTCGGTGTCCCCGAGCTCCGCCTGATACCGCATGTGATATCCAGGGTCAGCTAAGATATTGTCAGTATAATCTTCTAGACAGAGTTAAGGCAAAGCCACCTTTGTATCCGGAGCAATTTGCAACGCGCACAGGTCGCGTGCCGCGTTGTTGTGTCCATCGCATGGTATAGTTGGTAGCTGCCATCTTGAAGCTGGGAAGTCGACGAATCGCTTTTATGCAGAGACCTCCTATAAAATCAAGTTGAAGGAAATCTGGACCAATATTCTCGTTGTCCCGTAGAAACAGCTGAGGTCGTGGGCCGGTACAAAGATGACGGGACGACTGTTGGAATTAATTGAAGAACAGCCATATGATCTTCGTCACATATGCAATCGATGCGAACTCGTGAACCACAAGGACAAAGCAGTTGAACCACTGCGGCGACGTTCAAGCCTCTATCGCTCTCCCGTGTACGAATGCGGGGGCCTGCCGGCAGATGATTGGCCGAGGATGGAAAGTCGACCGTGACGACTCAGCCGAGGGGAGTAGCACGATGTGGGACCAGTCTGAGCAGGTGATGCATATGCCGAGCCTGTACTCGCCCAGGTAACCGATAGCCGTTAAAGTTTGCTCCTGGTAGTTTTGCAATTTTGTATTGTATCTGGCCATCCCGTGAGGATATGACCCCGTCATCATCGTATATCAAAGCACGTCGGTACCATGCCTTTCAATGAGTCAAACGACGTCGCGAATGGCGCGAACGAGGAAGGGAAGGGCTACTCTATACCCTCAGAGGCACAGAAGGTGTTTCAGAAGGGTATTTTGGACAACCCACTGATCGCATCGACGCTCCCGAGAGCGATCCACGATGCGGCGAAGACGATCCGGTTCGAGGGTTCAGATCAGCCTAGTATTCCGATCAATTGGCGTTTCGCAGAAAGTATCTCTGCCCTCAAAGGCCTCGAGGCTGCGATGGTGAATATTTTGCTGCAGAGAAAGTACGGAAAGGAGCCCCAAAACGCTGTCATAAACACGTGAGTACAAATCCATGTTTCGAATGGGGTTTTACTTACCGCTACGACTAGCGACCATGCACAGCTCTTTTTTATGTCCATCTTGTTGAACACAATTGATCCAACAGGCGAGGCCATCAATGCCGCATCAACGAGAACGCCAGAGGGCAAAGCGGCATTTGAAAAATACTTCAAGAACTGCGATTTGCATGACCATGCCAGCAGCATATATCGCATTGCAGCAACAAACATCTACCAATGCAAAGATGGTAGATACTTCCATATTCATGGTTCGCTGAACCCCGAGCCAACACAGGACAGTGTGGGAGTGCCACATCACAAAGACGTTGCAATACCGGAGCAGGCATATGCTGTTTATGAGGAGAAGGTCGCACAAATCGCCTCGAATGAGATGCAACGACTTGCTTCAGACAGATACAAGCAGGCAGGAACCATTTGCTGGACAACAGACGAGTTCAAGGCAAGTGAGCACGGCAAGGCCAACGCACACGTCGGCCTTTTTGAGATTGAAGATATCGCGAACAAATCGCAGTCAGCATGCTGGTGGCCGGACAGTCCCGAGACATCTGCCCGACGCCCGCTGGCTGGCTTGAAAGTCCTGGATCTGACCCGGATCATTGCAGCACCTGCAATGACACGCGGACTTGCCGAGCTGGGTGCTTCAGTAATGAGGGTGACGTCCGATAAGATCACAGATATGTCGACACTACATCTGGATCTCAATTGGGGGAAATGGAATTCCCATCTTGACTTCCGCGAGGAAACTAGTAGAGTCAAACTTCGTGAGCTGATCCTCGATGCGGATGTTGTGGTGCAAGGGTATCGACCAGATGTGCTCAATAAATTTGGACTGAGTACCGAGGATTTGATGGCATTGACCAAAGATCGCGAGCGAGGCTTGATCGTTGTTCGAGAAAACTGCTACGGTTGGCATGGACCATGGGCATATCGCAGTGGCTGGCAACAGATATCGGACGCCTGTTGCGGCGTCTCCATGGAATTCGGTCGGGCCATGGGTCTCAACGAGCCAGTAACGCCAGTTTTTCCCAACAGCGACTTCTGCACCGGTACAGCCGGTGTCATCGCTGTTCTCAATGCTATATTACGGCGCGGAGACCAAGGAGGTTCCTACAAAGTAGATGTAAGCTGAACTTGCCCCACTACAGATTGTATAAAGCTTACTGGCGTAGGTGGCCCTGAATTACTACTCGCAGTGGCTTGTTAATAGCGTCGGCGTCTATCCTGAAAACGTCTGGCAGGACGTGTGGAGGCGCAATGGAACTCAGGTTTTCCGCCATCACCATAACATGGCTTACACCTTGCCCAGGTTCTTGCAGATGTTACATGAGAACGCGAGCAAGGTCCTGTTGCGGCCAGAGTTCTTTGAAATTCGACACTCAGAGGCCATTCGGAAGGATGTGAGGGTCGTCAAACCCATTGTGCAATATCCTGACGGTAAGGTGGAATTAAAGTACAATATTGGAACGCGTGGAAATGGCATAGATCAGCCACAATGGCCTACGGACTTGATGACAGAGATCGTAGCTTGAAATGAAACATTCTTAAGACCTTTCTTACCTTATGATTGGTTCAATCTTCAAGGTATTGGCCTGGTACTGTGGGGCTCTCGTGTTTTGTGCAAGGTCGCGAATCTCCCGCTCTTCACTGATGACTATGAAGCTGAACTCAAACGGACGATGGGGTGTTAACGCGGAGGACAAGTGCGATCGCCCCCAATTGCGCGTTTTGCGGTAGGTATGTGTGGAAGGGCTAGACGGTCGCGCCGCATCGAATGCGAGGTTCGGTTACGGGCAGGCGGATGACGCATCACACCAATCTCCGTATGGTAGGAATGCACTGGCAACTTGAAATTCATCCTCAAAACAACAGAAGACCGCTCAGACCCGTGAGTCACGATTGCATGCATTCGTGAGTTAAACATTTGGGTGGAGTTTGTCTTGCGAGCGCTTTTCTCGTCTTTGAGTCAACGCTAGCCTCGCTGGCCGCTCACTACCAACTATAAATTGCTTCCATAAGCACTACTAAACTCCAAGCTGACAGACCCTCGCATGTTAAACACGAACACCAGGGACTTCCCCACAGGCCATGCCATCATGCAATCAATAATAAACAGCCCGCGTCTCACTCTCATCCAACTCATCGATACCTCCGAAGGTTCGCAACACGTCCAATGGTTCCACGAAAACTGGACCAACCCCGATGCAACCATTTGGTCCCTCCACGGGCCATGTAAATCGCTCGAAGAGAGTCGGCAGTGGATGATGGAGCACAGAGCGAAATACGACAACTTATTCTACTCCGTGTTTGAGAAGCAGGAGGGGACGAAGGGGACGGAAGAAGATCCAGGTGTACATGTGGGGAGCGTGAGCTTGAGGAGGCAGATGGACGGACCTACGTTGCCACCACCTGGGCGGACGAAGGAAACGCAGAGCGAGGTCGATCTGAGGGTGCTAGGGTACGCGATGTTTAAGAAGTCGTGGGGAAAGGGTTACGCTACCGAGGCAAACCAGGCTTTACTAGATGCATATGCTGCATCTGTGGCCAGTGAGAAAGAGAGGGGTACGGTGATTTACATTGAAGGGTGTGTCGATGACGGAAACCCCGGGTCCCAGGCTGTGCTTCGCAAGTTACAATTCGTGCAAGTGGGTTGGAAGGACGAGCCGGGGCCGATCTTCTTGGGTGGGGAGTGGAGGGAGGGAGGATATATTGTGATGGGGAAGTATTTGTGACGCAGAAAAGAGGGATCGACGTATTGTTTTGACGGGTTTCCCGGGTCTCGTATGACGTGCGTATACCAAGTGGAAGGAAAACATTGTTAGATTATAAGCGATAACTGGGATCAATGGCCTACGAGAAGGGGACATGGGTATATAGCATGGCGCACGCTGTTCTGCTTCAATCAATATCAACAAGATTATTCCAAGACTCTGCTCTCGCCATTGGCCATGTCTTGAAACCTGACGTCGTCGAATTCGTCGCTATAGCCGTTCATGGCGGTATCTTGACCATTCATCTCGGCTCTGGCTTCCTTCAAGGCATCCTCGATTGTCCATGCCTTTCGTCGCAGCCACCACGAAATGAGCCCGCCGCCCTTCTTCACTTCATCATGTGTGGCTACCCAGTATTTCGCTCCGAGTATCCGTTGCGCCAGGAGTCCGTTCTTGGCACCGAGGTTCAATTGTTGCGCCGCGGAAATCGAGACGTCGTGCAGGCCGTGTAGGAAGGCTAGTGTGTGTAGCGGAGGATCTGCCGTGGCGACTGGGGCAAGGGCGGTGTGGGGTATGCCATGTGGCGTGTATATGACACACTCAGCGGCTTCTGACTGTGTGGTAGCCGAGAAGTCTTCGGCGCCATCGCCATTGATGGAGAGTGATGAGCGCTTCCTGGGTGTGGTATGCGACAGGAACGGGTGCGTTGCGAAGGTGATGAGGAGGGCGGAGTGGTAGTAGAGGGCGTCCTTGGAAGCTGTCAGGCGCGATATGCTGAGCCACGAGGGCAGCGGCGCGAGCGAATAGTCGTGCCAATCTGCGTCATCTTTGAAGGTCGGGGTGGTGACGACTGTTCTGAAGTGCTTCCAGCCCGATATGAGCGTGGCAGCCTCGTGGGTCGCGAGGACGGGCACGTCGCGGTGCACCTCGAGCAGCGTCTCCTTGTGGCAGTGGTCGGTGAACTCGTGGCTGATGGCGACGGCATCGACATGCGTCTGCTCATCTGCGGGCTCTGCAGCCTTCTTCCTCCCCCTGCGGCCAGCATTCACACCGCCCGCGAGAATCTCGACTTGCCGCGCCAGCTCGTCCACTTCGGCGACACTCTTGACCGCGCTCTCGATGGCGTGGAACTGCTGCGAGAACCACTTGGCGACGTCCGACTGTCCGCCGACGAACCAGGGGTCTATCAGGATGTTGAAGTATATCCGACTGCCTCTCTTGACGGCGTTTGCCGGGCGCGGAATCTGCAGCAGCCAGCTCGTGTCGGCATTCAGGTGGTGCAATATTGGTCGTCGCGTCGCAAACGCCTTGACCACGGCGTCGCGTATCTCGAGCTTGAGTTGTTCCGAGGGCGCATCCATTGTATTGCGGACGCCGTGTTTTGGTGGCTCAAGGAGGCATGATGCAGTTGTGTTGTGGTAACGTCACCGTGCAATTGATGCCGACATAAGTTATGAGTGGCGCAGGCGCTAGCCACACGAATCCGCCGTTGTTCAACACCTCGCTACTACACACCCACTAGATACAGGCTTCTGCATACTTCAATCCACAAGTCACAAGGCCTTCGCGATAGGAAACGGAGTGGTTTATTAAAGTCTACCATATATTCTTGAGTAACGCCACCTTCTATTCCATGATTTGTTCACATCTAACCGGACGCCTAAAGGCAGGTGAATGATGAGGCGCGCTTGTCAAAGTTCACATCAGTCAGGTTCACTGGTCCCGGACCCAGGATGTTGGAGTTGTTCTTCTCGATGAAGACAGAGTCGCCGTTGCATCCCGCCTCACTGTTTCACTGTCAGCCTGAATCCCTGATCCCAACTCTGGTTCCCATGCTCCTCGCCAACTGTCTCAGAAATATCAAACTCACTCATAAAGCTGACATCCATTTGCCAATCCTATATCCACGAACGCCCAGCTCGCTTCGTTATCGATCCCATCTTGCGCGAGATCATGGCACTTCCAGCGGTCCACGCCCCAGGACTTGCGGATCCCTTGGCCGTTAGGCTCGGTCGAGAGTGAGAAGACAACGCTCGCGGTGGCCGTGGTGGCCAGGAGCGTGATGGCTGTTGCGAGTACTGATTTCATATTTGCTGACGTCGTTTTATGAGGTGGGCAGGTAAGTGAGGCTGAAGCTTGTATGTTATGGAAGTCGAAGTGGGCGACCCTGGATCTCATTATATACCGGATAAAACATCCAAGTCTAAATTTATACACAATACGCAGCGTCACTACCTTTATCGACATTATTGATGGGCGTCCATCAGCTCGTTCGCAATGACGATGGTCGTATTGTGAGTGATAACGCACAGCATTGGTGATATACTGTGTAGCATCTTGGCCAATGGAGTGTGGGCGATGCGGTCGATCTTGCGAGGACTGCAGTAAGCCCGTATGGCGCCACTCACCCTGACCACACCTTTTGCTCTTTCGAGATGTACGAACTCTTCGTCGCGCGAACGATGGCCGTGTGGTCGTGGCGGTGCAACGTGCCTTTGTACAGAGGTCCTATGTCCAGAGCCTCAAGAGTCATTGCGAGCATGTGACCATGTCGCGGGACTGGTCGGATTCAAGAAGCACCTCGTTAGCGACGCGATCTACTTTTGAATCGATCTGATCTGTCAGGCGGAGAATAGCCGTCTCCAGGGACGATCCCGGAGCTTGCACGTGCCGCTTCGCATACGATGGCAAAGCTGCATTCCCACCCAAGATTCGCGTCGCGTCCGAAAAGAGGAGCACGGTATGACAGGAAGTATTCGCTTTAGTCACCAGCCGGCAAAGGCGCTCTGCCTGCTTTTACTGCGTACCAGAAGGGTGCAGCATTCCTTGGCATGCATGTTCGTGGGACCAGTCGGGCTGCTGCGAATGGCGTGCATGCAGCATGACCCAGCAACTGGAGCCTTGCAGCACACGATCCCATGTCGCTGGCCGAGGGGGGCGACTCGACTCGGGCTCTGGCGCCGCCATTGGTGTCAACAGCTCTTACGCTGCTACAACGCACCGGCTGTGGGTTGACAACGCAGCGGGACATGTTTTGTAACCGGCGAACGGTGCAGTGGATGGACATGTCGGGTCGACATGTGCTTGCTGGCTGTCAGGGTCCCTGCTTGGCGGACTGGAGTGGACGGGAATGGGTGGCATCTGTGGGAGCTTTCGCGCGAATGCATCCATACTAAAAGCCTAGTCAGCCATACTTTGCGGCCAGGCGGTGAGCCTTCTTTGAAGCTTTAAGAGGGACTCGCAGGTGTGCGTTGGGCTCCCCTTTCCCCAACTCCCCCAGAAACACGCTTCATCGTCGCTGCTTGCTTCGACTGCTTCCTCCTGCCCTCCCCCAAGCGCGGCAGACTGCAGCTTTGTGTGCCCCGTGGTCCCGCACTCTCGTCACGACAGCCCGCCGCAGCCTCGAAGCATCCCCAAAGCAATTTCCCACGGCGACCAGGGTGTGCTAGCGATCTGCACTGTCGTCCGGCATAAGTCGCTCTCCCGTGGCTTCCAGACCGCCAAGCGCAGCAACCCTTTTCCGCTGGCTTCGACGAGCCACTTTGGTTTTCACCAGCAACAAGCACGCCTCGGCGACGTCTGACAGCGTCTTGTGTGACCCTCACGCGCGAGTACCTTCCTGCTAGTCCGCGCCCAACCAGCAACAGGCTGCGCAGCACGACTCGAGGCAACACAGTCACGCACGGAGGTCAGCAGCAGCAGCCCAGCTGCATCCCTCCTGATTGCCTCTGCCCAAACTTTGCAAGACACAACGGACAACGAACAACGACTGTCCGAGACATCACCCCAACACAAACCTCAGCTGCGCACACACACTACACACACGAGAAGATGCATCGCAAAAACCCCATCTCGGTGCTCGTCTACAACACCCTCTTCCCGCAACCCGCGCCCACCGACCCGCCCTCGTTCAGTGCGCATTTGTCCAAGAACCTCGTCGGCGAAGTGCGCATCGAGACGGCAAACTTCTACGGCTCGCTCGACACCATCGAAGCGCGCTATCCGGGGCTCAACTACGCCTTCGCACCCCACCGGAAGCGACTGGGCCGATTCCCGCACCACCGGCGACTGTTCGACGCCTTTGACCGGCTTGGTCTGACCGAGGCCGAAATACAAGGATTCTGCAGATGGGAGGGCACGCTGTGGGCGCGGGAGCGGTATGAGAGGGACGAGGGGGTCAAGGTGATTGACACGACGGGCAGTGAGATTGGCGCATGGGTGGATCGCCGAAAGACGCCGCAACGGTCGCAAATCAACGTCAAGACGGATATCGAGGTGGAGATCGAGCAGGTGCCTACCCCTCCCCAGACCAGGCAACAACGGCAGGATCTCGACACCCAGATGCACGACGATGAAGACGAGGACGAGGACGAGGAAAGCGACGAGGAAGCAGAACTGGATGCCAGCGTGGGATTCTCGCTCAACGCCCGCCTCCTGCAAGCCGCTGCAATGCGCGAACAGGGCGCCAACGTGCCCATGGACCCGGAGTGGGAGCAATATCTCAAAGAAGCGCAGGAACGAGGGGAGCTGAACAACGATTTGACGCGCGAGGTGCTGCGCAGTGTTGCGGGACACTTTGCGCACGTCAGCCAGGTCCCCACAGCGGGTACTGAGCAACCGCAGGCTTTCGAGCCGCCTGCCGCGCCAGCCTAGGGGGCACAAGCGACAGTCGCCGAGGCGGAGGAGATGGTGATGTTCTTTGATGACATGTTCGGACGCGTGTGAAGGCGAACATGGTCATTTCAGTTCGCATGCATGCATGGCGTTCTTCTTGGGTTTCTGAAGACATGGCGTTTGGAGCGAGATACCCACACTTTCGCTGGGCATTGTGAGGTTTTGGCTAACGCGAACTGGGGAACTGGGATTGGAACTGGTATAGATTAGTTGTTTGTGCTTGGATTGTTGTGTCTTGGATTTCAGCGAGCATTCAAGATTTTCCTATTTTAGCACTAGCATATGGACATGGGTGAGGGAGAAATGATGATTGGATGCTATTGTTGCTATCCATTGTTTCGGCTGATACTGTGTCTTACAAGTGTCGTTGTCTCTGAGCTTGTATCGTGAGGTCCGGCATCTCTGTGCCTGGGGCAGAGCGTAATGATGTGCAGGTGCGCTTCATCGCGTTACTGGGGCTGCTGCTCTTCCTCTGGTATCAATTCGCCGACATATGTCCTTCCCACGCTCGCCATGAGGCTTGCTACGACAGGATCGGGAGCGATGTCCTTGTTATCTTGGGATCTATCTGCTAGGTCCTCGTTCTCCTCGGGATCCTATCCCAATCGTCTGCCAATGCCGCTGAAGCCAAAGTTGGAGGGACCTCTCTTGCTCCCACGCGTGATTCGGCTGCTACCGCCCTCATCGTCAATGTCCATGGCATCGTCCCCACCGAGACCAGTCAGGCCCCGCTTTCCGGTGGCCTTCTCGTCGCTGGCCTGCATGACGGCCTCGAGCGCGCGCTCCTTCTTCCGGCGGACCTTCTCTCGGTCAACTGCTTCTTGCTTTACCTTCTCAACCTGCGCCTCGAGCTCTGCAAGGGCGGAGTCGCAACGCTGCGACCATGCTTGTAGTGTGGACTGCAGTGCGGGCAGGGAGCCCGGGGCTAGGTCGCGGAGCGGGGCGACTGATGTGACGGAGATGAGGGAGTGTGCGGGGTCGAGTGTGGCGGTGATGAGACCGGAGTAGATGGCCGTGGTGATCAGCTCCTCAAGGGCTCGTACGGTGGGCAGATCGAGGGCGGCGAGGAGGTGCTTGTATGTGAGGGTGGTGTGGGAGCTCGACAGTGGCAGCAGAGACAGCAGTAGGAGCTTCTGGTGCTGCTGTGCGGAGAGCTTGGGGAGGGTTGGATTCGCTGAGCGCGGTCAGTGGTGCTGTCTCTACGGACTTGGATGATGACCTGAGGGCGCATGGGGATGTGCTGTGCTCGACGTACCCTTGTAGTCTGCCCACGTGCCCCATGCGAAGATCTCCAGCAACGCGAGGCTCGAGGCATGCTCTTCTGAAGTCCGCAGGCTCTGGATGTTGGGCGTCTGCAGCAGCTCGGCGAAGAGGTATGTGTTTGGCGCGCTGGTGGCTTGCGAGACCAAGTCCGAGGCTGCGCGCGGGGAGGTGGCCGACTTGCTGAGGGCAAGGAAGGGCTCGAGGGCGTTGAGCGCCTTGGTCTGCTCCATGGCTGATGTCGTTCGTGTTGTGTGGTGTTCTATCAGCAGCGTCGATATGCAGTGTTCAGCGTGATGCCGTGGGCGTGGTGGGCAGGCAGCTACATGGCTTGGCGTGGTAGTCGCGCCTGCCCCACCAGCGGGAGCCCCGCGCCACAGCTGGATAGGCCAGGATTAGACGGGCCCGCTCACCGTCCCTACCACAGTACGCCCATGCAGGGCTACACCTCTTTATTCTCTATTCACTGCCCAAGCGGTGAATGCAGTCTGCCTGTTCAGCCGCCCGGCTGTGTGCGATGGCCTGCGAAAAGAAACGCCCAGCAGGCAATAGCCATCTGCCATGTCGCGACATCGACCAATTGTGCACGCATCTATCGAAACAGCAGCATGAATTCACGGATGCGTCGTACCAAGAACCTGCTCACGTGCAGTCTGTCGGCACTGTGTGCTGCACGGGCTGTGCGGACGTTGGTGGAATTGTCGAACAAAGCGCTGGCCACATGTCAATGTCTTGTTGTGCCCTCAGGACCTGACAGCACAATACGATACGGCGGCCCAAACAGCTGCGGCTGTCCCTGTCGCACCTTGCAGCATCCGAGTGTGCCATGGTGGCTTCCTGTTTCAGGACCGCCCAGCCAAAACACTTTGTCGAAGTTTCATGCCGAGCCTCCCGCGCCAGCAACTCCAACTCAACCTCACCTCCATCTCCAGCGCACTTCAAGACCTGGCCGTCTGCTTTCTTCCCTTGTGCGTCGACCGCCTTCGCCGCCAACTCTTGCGCATCCCCTCCCGGTGTCCGTCGTGTGGCGTTACGAAGTTCCGCGGTCATTAATAGCAGCGTATCATCAGCTTACGGCAGTGCTGGTCCCACTTGGTACCCGTGCGACCGGGATCTGTTCATTTCGGTGCCGACTAGAGAGTGGCTGCAGCATCCTCCCAGAAACGCTCCGGAAGTATTAATCTTCGCCATCTGGCAACTATCGGGAGCTGGTCTTCCATATTCGCCCTGCCTCCTACACGCCTCTCTGTCCGCAGCATCCGCACGCCTGTCCCCAAGAGCCTGCATGTTGCTGTAGCGCTCGCAGCGCCCCTCGCCGACCGCCCCGTTTCGCCCACAGTCGCACCCGCGCCGTGCTGACATATCTGAACGTCTGCGAGACAGACCTCGTGCGAGCGCATCGCGTGTCCAGTAGCACTGTCCACACACCATGGCCCCGCCGGCAAGCGCTGCAACGGCACACATGGCCACCACGACACTCAAGGTTGAGGGAATGACATGCGGCGCATGCACTTCAGCTATCGAGTCTGGCTTCGAGGGCGTAGAGGGAGTGGGGAACGTCTCTATAAGCCTGGTCATGGAGCGCGCAGTTGTGCAACACGATCCTGAGACAATTTCCGTGGAACAGGTCAGGGAGATCATCGAGGACCGGGGCTTTGACGCAGATGTTCTGTCGACGGATCTGCCCGTGTCGCAGAGCACCGAGGACCACTTCCTGAGCGACTCAGAGGACGAAGACGACACCTTGGTCAAGAATATCGCAACCACCACCCTCTCCGTAGGAGGAATGACATGCGGCGCATGTACTTCAGCTGTCGAGGGCGCATTCAAAGATGTGGCAGGCATCAAATCGTTCAGCATCTCCCTGCTGTCCGAGCGCGCGGTGATTGAGCACGACACCACAATGCTGCCACCTGCAAAACTCGCCGAGACAATAGAAGACGTAGGGTTTGACGCCGAGGTCCTGGACACTGTGGCCGCTACCCCAGCGCCAAAGAAGAGTCGGAACAGCAAGAGACAAAAAACCTTGACAACTACCGTGTCTGTAGAGGGCATGACATGTGGCGCTTGTACCTCTGCTGTCGAGAGCGGCTTCGCCGACGTCGAGGGTGTATATCAGTTCAACATCAGCCTGCTTGCAAATCGTGCGGTGCTCGTGCATGATCCCGCAAAGCTATCAGCAGACCAAATCGTAGAAATCATCGAGGACCGAGGCTTCGACGCGGCAGTGCTGTCTTCGGTAGACGGCAGCGTCCAGCAGACCACGCCCACCAACGGGCCAGTCCATCTCAAAGTGTTTGGAATGCCCAGTGCCAATGCCGCCCAAGATCTGGCAGCGCTCCTCAATAAGCATCCAGGTATCACGTCCGCGAGTGTCAATTTCAGCAGCTCGAGAGCCACCATACAACGCAACCCTCAGATCATCGGCCTCAGAGCTACAGTAGAATTGATTGAGGGCGCGGGATACAACGCATTAGTGGCTGATCTCGACGACAACAACGCACAGCTGGAATCGCTTGCAAAGACCAAAGAGATCCATGAGTGGAGACGTGCTGTCATCTTCTCGGCCTGTTTTGCAGTCCCAGTCTTCCTCACCAGCATGTTCTTCCCCATGTTCCTCCCATTCCTCAACTACGGCGCCATTCGCATCATGCCCGGTCTGTACCTAGGCGATATCGTCTGCCTGGCCTTGACCATCCCTGTTCAATTCGGCATTGGTAAGAGGTTCTACATCTCTGCATACAAGTCCCTCAGCCACGGCTCGCCTACTATGGATGTACTGGTCGTTCTCGGAACCTCAGCTGCCTTCTTCTTCAGTGTTGGATCGATGCTGGTCTCATTGTTCAGTGCACAACACACCAAGCCGACCACACTTTTCGACACCAGCACTATGCTCTTCACCTTTATTAGCTTGGGCCGATATCTCGAGAACAGTGCCAAGGGACAGACCTCGAAGGCGCTTTCAAGACTGATGTCTCTTGCTCCGTCCATGACCACAATTTACGCGGACCCCATCGCTGCCGCTAAAGCTGCTGAAGGATGGGATCTGGACGAGAAGACTGATCGCGTCTCTGTTGATGGCAATGCTGCTGAAGAGCGCGTAATTGCCACTGAACTGATCGAAATCGGCGATGTGGTCATCCTTCGTCCGGGTGACAAGATCCCAGCCGACGGCACCGTAACTCGCGGAGAGTCCTACATCGATGAGAGCATGGTGACTGGCGAAGCGATGCCGATCTTGAAGAAGAAAGGCGCCCTCCTCATGGCTGGTACTGTCAACGGTGCCGGACGTCTGGAACTCGTCGTAACTCGAGCTGGCCGCGATACGCAGCTCAGCCAGATTGTTCGTCTCGTACAAGAAGCACAGACTAGTCGCGCACCGATTCAGCGCCTTGCCGATATCGTAGCCGGCTATTTTGTACCCATCATCATCACTCTTGGGCTTGCGACTTTTGTTGCCTGGATGGTCCTGAGCCATGTCCTCCCGTATCCGCCAAAAGTTTTCATGGAGCACGCCAGTGGTGGCAAGTTCATGGTCTGTCTCAAGCTCTGCATTGCCGTCATTGTCTTCGCATGCCCATGCGCTCTCGGCCTCGCTACTCCCACGGCTGTCATGGTCGGTACTGGTGTTGGAGCAGAAAATGGTATTCTTGTCAAGGGTGGTGCCGCATTGGAGACTGCCACCAAGGTCAATCATGTTGTCTTTGACAAGACTGGCACGCTTACTGTTGGTAAGATGAGTGTCAGCAAGGCCGATATCCAAGGCGAATGGGTAAGCCCACAGAAGAAGAACCTTTGGTGGACGTTGATTGGCCTTGCGGAGATGGGCTCCGAGCATCCTATCGCAAAAGCTATTGTTGGCTCGGCGAAGGAGCATCTGCGTCTTGGTCCCGATGGCATCCTCGATGGTTCAGTTGGAGACTTTGAAGCTGTTGTTGGTAAAGGCATCAGCGCCAACGTCGAAGCTGCCGTCTCTCGCGAGCGCACTCGATACAGGGTCCTCATCGGCAACGCTGCTTTCCTCACCACTGAAGGAGTTGATGTTCCCGACTTCGTCGACGAGCCCCTTACTCCAGCTGCCAACGCCAACCCACGAGGACAGGCACGCTCGGCTGGCATTACCACGATCCATACTGCTATCGGCAAGACGTACACCGGCACATTGAGCTTGTCCGACACAATCAAGCCATCAGCTCGTGCTGCTGTACTCGCCCTCCGTCGTCTCGGTATCACTGCCTCGATCGTCACGGGAGACACCTCGGCCTCTGCCCTCGTCGTCGCCGCAGCAGTTGGGATCGACTCCGCCGACGTCCACGCATCCGCCACTCCTTCCGATAAGAAAGCCATCGTGGCTGATCTGCAATCCCGCGGTCAAGTCATCGGCATGGTCGGCGATGGCATCAACGACTCTCCCGCCCTCGCCTCTGCTGATGTAGGTATTGCTCTCTCCACCGGTACCGACGTCGCCATGGAAGCCGCCTCCATCGTCCTCATGTCCAACACGGACCTCCTCGCCATTCCTGCCTCGCTTGTCCTCAGTAGAGCCATCTTCTTCCGCATCAAACTCAATCTCGCATGGGCATGTATGTACAATTTTGTCGGCCTGCCTTTTGCAATGGGTTTCTTCCTTCCATGGGGTCTGTCCTTACACCCCATGGCTGCCGGTGCCGCGATGGCGTGTTCGTCCGTGTCTGTTGTGACGAGCTCGTTACTGCTCAAGCTGTGGCATCGCCCGAGCTGGATGAAGGTCAGTGTTTTGGATCCTGGAGCGAACATCAGTGAAAAGGATCTCGAGATGGAGAATGTGACAAGGAGAGGTTTGGTGGGCAGTGTTGTTGACTGGGCCAAGGATGCGTGGGAGGCGAGGAAGAGGAACAAGGAGGAGACGGCGTATATGCCGTTGAGAGATATGGGGGAAATGTAAGGAGGCGGATTGTTCATATGTCGTCCCCGCGCGTTTAGGATACCACTGTTTTTTGTAGATGTTTCGTTGTGTCATATTCGAGTTGTTCACATCATACCATATCACATCGAACGAATTTTCTGTGAACGAAGGCGGCAATAGTTCGTGATGCCCCGTGCAAGCCGTCTCATAACGCTCCAGCCATGTATCTGCGAGCAGCGTGCATGCTGCACCCGGACGAAAGCATACACATTCGATGCAACTCTTTGTCGTGCCTGGCTAGGGGTTTTCAGAGACCTTTGCATAGATATGGTGCTCTGCAGTACTCCTGGTCCAATCGTCTATACATGGGACGGTGCATCGCCCAATACTAGCTCCTCTAACGAATGAACTTATCTGGATGTGTGAGCATCTTCTGAGTCTCAATATACGCCAACACTCTTTGGGGATCCATACTCATAGTCTAGAAGAAGCCTTGCCATCCTGCTACCTGTCAGCCGCGTCTCTAAACCCCTCACCCGTGTACTCCGTACTTGGACTCATACCTTCCAAGCGACCTTGACATATTCCTCCACATCTCCCCATAATTCTTCGGGCTTCTCCAGCGCAGCAAAATGTCCTCCCTTCTCATGTTTCTTGTAGAAGACGAGATTGTTGTCCTTGCGGATTGCGGACTCGATGGCAGGGAAAATTTCATGCGGGAACCAGGATATACCCAGAGGCTTCTGGACGGTGGAGAGGGCGGCAGAAGCGACGATGCCGAGTTGGCGGTAGGGATAGATACTACGTGGAAAGCCCTGGGTGAACCAGTATAGGGAGATGTTGGTCAGGATGTGGTCTAGGGAGGGCGTTTCGTCGGTCCACTCGAGGAACTTTTCGCCGATCCTGTATCCAACGAGTGAGTGAGTGGATCGGAAATCTAGTCCTGAGATGGTACGTACCATGCCAACAACGCCAGTGGATTAGATGACAGTACGTGTCCAATCGTACTCGGTCGACTCCCATGCTCAGCGCCGTATGCTGCGCCGGATTTGCGCCATTCAGCTATCTTGCCGAGAGCTTGTTTCTCAAAGGCGGTGAGTTTGTCTTCGTCGGGTTGTTCGCGGGGGGTGAACATGTTCACTAGACATGTTTAATCAGCCCCTTCTTCCTACTCCCCAATAGCATAGAATAGATACAAGTACTCACAATGGATACCAATACACCCCTCGTTCTCATGTGCCAGTAGTCTTGCCTCGAAACTCCCGACATCGCCTCCCTGTGCGAGATACTTGTCGAAGCCTAGATTCGTCATCAACTTGTGCAGAATCTTTGCGCTCTCCTCCATGGTCCAATTCTTATCCGTGGGCAAGTCCGCACTCAACGTGTATCCCGGCAAGCTCGGGACGATAATATGATACGGCAAGTCCTTCTTGTCCCACTTCTTCCTGATGATGTCCAGCATGGGCAAGAACTCGATGAAACTTCCCGGCCATCCATGCATGAACACAATGGGGACGGCGTCTTTCTTCTCAGAGAATAGAGCGACGAAGTGTAGGTCAATGTCATCAATCTGTATGCGGTAGTTGGGGAAGGAGTTGATGCGCTTCTCTTGGGCGCGCCAGTCGTACGTGTTCAGCCAGTAGTCTTTCGCATGGGAGAGCCATTCTTTGGTGATGCCGAAGTTGTGTTCTTTCTGTGTGTTTTCGTAGGTCGTAGGGCCCAGTTTGGAGAGCTGGAGGAGTTGGCGCCACTCTGAGAGGTCTTGGTCGGGGATGTTCAGCGTAAAGGGCTTAGCAGAGCTGGGAGGTGAGTATGCCATGGTGTATATGGGTACGACGATAGGTGGGAGGAGATGTCATGGACCGAGTCAGGTTGGATGATGAGAGTGAGCGTGCACTCTGTCATTTATAAGCTATTCTACATGCTTGTCCAATATGCGGTGCTGCGGCGTTGGGCGGATGCTAAGTAGAGGGGCATCCGAGGATCAACGACTCGGATGTGCCACGGTACGCGGAGCTCATACTTGGTGATAGTCTACCATGTGCCCTGCCATCAGCGCATTAAGCCGGCGCGCGGAGGTGGATGCGTCATGGAGGGGCACGACTTGTCAATGGCCCCGCAGTGATTTGAGAGATGCTAGTCTAGACTTTTTCTCGCGACGACTCATTGCAAATAAACAGAGCCTTGGTCCCCTCCATCCTTCACACCAAAATCAGACTTCAGTAGCTGGCCACCGAGTGCAAACATGGCGCCCTCATTGCTGGCTGCGATTGACCTTGGAGGCCCCTCGCCGACATCGCAGGGTCTCGAGGCGCACGCACTGTCGCTCGTCGGCAGCGTCTTCGTCGAGGTCACCGACGACAACATCGACCAAGCGCTCGCACACCTCCAGCAGTCCATCGGCCGCTATGCAAGCTATCTCGGCGTCGCCCACGTGACGTCGACCGACGACATCCTCGCGGTCCTCGACGGCGGCGCGGCCAAGGTGTTTGTGACGCGCCAGCAGCTCGATGCGCTCAAGGCCCGCGACATCGACCAGGACCGCCTTGTGCTGTGTCTGCCGAGGCCGGGCAACGACAGCAAGGAGAACGTCATCAATGCCATCGCGGGCACCGAAGTCGCCGTCTACGCCCACCACGTGCACGACATCGGCCTCGTCGAGGCCTGGCTGAAGGAGGTCGGCACAGACCGGCCCAATGTCTTCGTCTCCTTCGCAGCGCCCACCGTCGAGACGGCCCTGCAGCTGGCAAAGCTGGCAGCCATCCCCATCATCCCCGCCGAGTCGCTCACCGTCGACGCCCAGAAGGAGCCGGGCCTGATCAGCGTCGCAAGGCTTGTCATGGCCAACGCCACCAGCGACCGACCGGACGGCCTTTTCACAACACTTGTCACAGACGAGCGGGGAGTCGCGTTGGGATTGGTATACAGCAGCGAGGAGAGCGTAGCCGAGAGCCTGCGCACAGGGCGGGGCGTCTATCAGAGCCGCAAGCGAGGACTCTGGTACAAGGGCGAGAGCAGCGGAGATGTGCAGGAGCTGGTCTCCCTGTCGTTGGACTGCGACAGCGACTGCCTGCAGTTTGTTGTGAGGCAAAAAGGCAGAGGCTTCTGTCACCTGGCGACACCAACATGCTTTGGCGAGTACCACGGCCTCTCCAAGCTGCAGAAGACGCTGCAAAGCCGAAAGGCGTCAGCGCCAGAAGGCTCCTACACCGCGAGGCTGTTCAACGACTCGCAGCTCCTGCGCGCGAAGATACTGGAGGAGGCCACCGAGCTGTGCGACGCTACCGCAAAGGACCACATCGCTTTTGAAGCGGCAGATCTCTTCTACTTTGCCTTGACAAAGTGTGTGGCTGCTGGAGTCTCGCTGGAGGATGTGGAGCGCAACCTCGACGCAAAGAGCATCAAGGTGAAGCGAAGAAAGGGCGATGCTAAACCTGCTTTTGCTGCGCAGGCTGCTGCCGCCCCTCCCAATGCGTCCACGAATGGTGTCAGCAACGAGACACTCAAGGAAGCTGCCTCAATACCTAAGAGCAAAGACGATCCGGCGGGCACCAAGGATGGCCGTATCGCCATGAAGCGATATGTCACGGCGCAAGAAACCCCAGAGACCATTGCAGCAGCGCTTCAAAGACCGTCCCAAAAGTCAACAGAAAAGATCATTGGCATCTGCAAACCTATCATCGATGCGGTCAGATCCCGCGGAGACGCCGCTCTCCTCGAGTACACACACAAGTTTGAGAAGGCCACTTCACTGACATCGCCTGTCCTGAGAGCACCGTTTCCTCCAGAGCTCATGCAGCTGGCACCAGAGACGGCAAAGGCCATCGATATCTCTTTTGAAAACATCCGGAAATTCCATGCTGCGCAGAAAGAGGAGAAGCCACTCCAGGTCGAGACCATGCCCGGCGTTGTCTGCTCTCGATTTGCGCGACCCATCGAACGCGTTGGGCTCTACGTGCCTGGTGGAACCGCTGTCTTGCCATCCACAGCGCTCATGCTCGGCGTGCCCGCTATGGTTGCTGGCTGCAAGAAGATCGTGCTCGCCACTCCACCTCGAAGCAGCGGCAAAGTGACACCCGAAGTCGTATATGCTGCCCACAAGGTCGGTGCTGAGATGATTGTTCTTGCCGGTGGCGCGCAGGCT
Source organism: Phaeosphaeria sp. A1 3.1a (assembly GCA_003501895.1). Taxonomy (NCBI): domain Eukaryota; kingdom Fungi; phylum Ascomycota; class Dothideomycetes; order Pleosporales; family Phaeosphaeriaceae; genus Phaeosphaeria; species Phaeosphaeria sp. A1 3.1a. Next base: position 22,810 of record QVXC01000061.1, read on the forward strand.
GTTGCAGCCATGGCTTATGGCACGGAGAGCGTCTCCAAGGTCGACAAGATCCTGGGACCTGGCAACCAGTTCGTCACGGCGGCCAAGATGCATGTATCCAACGATACCAACGCTGGAGTGAGCATCGACATGCCTGCTGGGCCAAGTGAAGTCTTGGTCATCGCAGATGCCTCGTCGAACCCTGCCTTTGTCGCATCAGATCTTCTTAGTCAGGCCGAGCACGGTGTGGATTCGCAAGTCATTCTGATTGCAGTCGGTCTAAACGAGACCCAGCTGGCAGCTATCGAAGACGAGCTACACAAGCAAGCAAATGCGCTACCACGAGTCGACATCGTGCGAGGCGCCATTGAACACTCCTTTACACTAGCTGTGGGAACGATTGAGGAAGCGATGCAATTGAGCAACCAATACGCTCCCGAGCATTTGATCCTGCAGGTCGAAAATGCCGAGAAAGTGGTAGATATGGTAGAGAACGCAGGCAGTGTCTTCATTGGCGAGTGGACTCCTGAGAGTGTTGGTGACTACTCTGCTGGTGTCAATCACTCTCTTCGTAAGTTATGCCCCTTGAACCACTATCGCGCACTCAACTAACTTGACTGTAGCTACCTATGGATACGCAAAGCAGTACTCTGGCGTCAACCTCGCGTCATACGTGAAGCACATCACTAGCTCTCACTTGACCAAGGAGGGACTGCAGAATGTGGGCCCGGCGGTCATGGAGCTTGCACGCGTCGAAGAACTCGAAGCTCATCGAAGAGCTGTCAGCTTACGACTCGGCGTAGCATAGCTTGTTTGACTTTGGCGCATTCACGTCTCCTGAGTCCTGATTTATAGACTCATTGATCGTTTCGTTTGTTGTTATTTGGAGAAGGCCGGACGACACCAAAAGGTTGGCTGTGATAGACGCGTGGCAGGATGAAAGTCCGACGCCCCGAATGGATGAACCAATGGCGTCAGCTCGGACGACCACTGCCTGACGTTCAGCCGCGGCAGACAGATGTTGGTGGACCTGTCGTTTCGACTTCCGATGCGGCTTGAATCGTTCATCTATTTGCTGCGATCTAGTGGCGTCAGACCCACATAGTCATGTGGCACGGGCCGCGCATGAAGTTATGCGATCTGAATTATAGATACAACCACCTCTACAACGATACGCATGGCTCACATGAAACGAGCACATTTCGATGCCTGATGCTTCGCCCTGATTAAGCAGTGTTGGCGGCTTCGCCCTGATGCTACCGGCTGAAATGTTTTCTCGGAGCTGACGCGCGCCACAGGATCGATCGCAATGATTTGCAGGAGTTGTTTCGAGACGCATGAAACAATGTGCCGTTCTCACCACCACCAGACCAAGATTCCGTGCCGCGACCCACTGTTGGATCTAGATGATGTTATGCAAACATGAAGTATCCATATAAGACTTTTTCGCTGTCTTCTCTTCACTTCTTTACCTCATCAGTCGTTCTTTTCTAACCTCTATACCTCTTCATCCGTTCAAGAAGCGAGCTTCTTCATTTTTAAGCCATCCAGAAGCTAGCTTCTACGTTCTTTTCACCCAAGTTTCAACTTGACTCTCTTTTTCAACATCATCTTCAATCTATCCATCATGCATTTCAGCGGTCAAACCATCTACCTCGGGGTTACTTTTCTCTCTTCAACTACTGCAGTTCTTGCCGCAGTTGAGCCGTATGGAAAATGTGGTGGAATGAACTATCAAGGTGACAACACCTGCACCGAAGGATGGACATGTACCAAGATGAACGATTGGTACAGCCAGGTAAGAATCTTGCTGTATGTGATGTCGAGAAACTTTTCTGACACTGGATTTATAGTGCGTTGGAGGAAAGCCAAATGGTGGATCTCCATCACAACAACCTGCCCCTGGTGTACCCTCTCCACCCACCGTTCCTGAGCCATCAGGTGCTCCCATCCCATCAGACAACGCAACTAGCGTCATCGTGGAGCCAACTCCAGCTCCAGTTCCTGTCCCAGGTACCCCAGGCAACAGCACAGCCCCAGCAGATGTCCCCACCACCTTCTCGTTTGCCCTCGCAACTCCAACGCCCATAGCGGCGCCAGCCGCCTTGAACTCTACTGCAGCTGGAGTTCCCTCTGGCACTGCCCCTCCTACACCTAAACCCACATCCGCCCCTGGCACCAACGGCGAGAAATGCTCTCTCGACGCTGTTTTCAAGGCACATGGCAAGACCTACTTCGGCACAACATCTGACAAGAACTTGCTCTCATCTGGCCAGTCCGGCTCCATCATCAAAGCCGACTTCGGGCAACTCACGCCCGAGAACAGCATGAAGTGGGACGCAACCGAGGGCACACAGGGCCAATTCACACTCAGTGGCGCTGACTTCCTCGTTGACTGGGCAGTTGAGAACAAGAAATTAGTTCGCGGCCACACCACCGTTTGGCACTCGCAGCTGCCGACGTGGGTTTCCTCCATCACCGACAAGACCAAGTTGACCGAAGTAATGGTCAATCACATCCAAAAGCTCATGGGCGCATACAAGGGTAAAGTCTATGCTTGGGATGTGGTCAATGAGATCTTTTCGGAAGAAGGTGGCTTCCGCTCCTCAGTCTTCTACAACGTTCTCGGCGAGGTACATTGTTGATTTTCGATAAGTTCATGAAGAGACACTAACCTAAATCTAGAGCTTTGTTGAGTTGGCGTTTACGACTGCGCGCTCTGCGGACCCGGATGCGAAGCTGTATATCAACGACTACAATCTCGACTCACCTTCCTACGCAAAGACAAAGGGCTTCGCCGCCGCAGTCAAGAAGTGGGTCGTTGCCGGCGTGCCCATCGACGGCGTGGGTTCGCAATCCCATCTCGGCGGAACTTGGCCAATCTCGGACGTCGGCGCAGCACTTAAGCTTGTCTGTGCCGATGTCAAGGAGTGTGCGATGACGGAGCTCGATATAAAGGGCGCGAGTGCGGCTGATTACAAGACGGCGGTTACGGCGTGCTTGGACCAAGAGAATTGTGTTGGCGTTACAATATGGGGGGTCAGTGATGCTGATAGCTGGCGCAAGGGCGAGTCGCCGTTGTTGTTTGATGGAAGCTTCAAGGCGAAGGAGGCGTATAATGCCTTGTGCACTGCGCTTGCGTAGATGGAGCAATAGTGATTTGGAAAGACTTTCTCTTCTTGTATATCTATATTTTATACCACACTGCGAGGTAGACTCGCAACTTAGACTTTGGAGATGGCAATATATATTACGTTCACTCCCTAAAATCAGGACCTTGGTTTGAAAACTATACACATACACAACCCAACGCTAATAACCTCAAGACAAACTTGAGATCGCTTAGCAGAACATTCAACTTTGACCGTCAATGAACGTGTAAACAGCCTTCATCTTCCCCTCCACTATAGTAACAACATCCAACCCTGTCATATTCGACACCCCATCTCTTGGCCCAATGCCCCACCTTACATTAACCACCCATGTATCGCTGTCGTCTGGGTGTAGAATGACATATTCGCCTAGCAACGTCAGTCCACATTTCAAAACATCCTTAAGTTATTCGTAAATAACTTCAGGCGCATAGAAAGAAGAAAATAGAATTTGGGCGTCGTACTCAGCTCACGCAACTCTTGTCCATCAGTCATCCTTTGCAGATTGGACACCATATCATTAATGCTTTCGTGCGTCTTGTAGACACCACTTGGATCGATGAAAAGACATTCACCTGGTGGGACCCAGGAGTCTTTGATCATTGATAAACGTTTTGTCGTATCTTTCTCGGCGAAGGCGGTGAAGAGGGCGAGCTTTGTGACAGCGATCACGGATTCTTTGGTCGAGGCCATCGTATACGAGGGTCGGAATTGAGGAGGCCAGTGTGGAGCCGATAATATGATGTTGGAACTTTTATCTACATTCTGTTTTCTGTGGTTTCATGGGACTCATATAAGCACGTTGCGTTCCAATGCTGTCAGCTGCTTAGTCGTGCCGCTGACAGGCACGGAATTCAGCCGCATCTTACGAAGGGGGCTCGTTTCTGGTGACCCCCCACATACCATACTACCGGTTTTTTTAAGCATTAGCTAGGGGCCCTAGAATGCTGGAATAGTATATAGAACTCCTACAAATATAAGTGTGAGGTACTGCAGGGTACACTATCACGATAACAGATGGGTATTGTTAGTTAGGTTGTATACTACGCGGGTGTACAGATGAATGCGGGTGAGACGGCAGTACACCAATAACAACGAGCTCTGTCTCAGATGCAATCCTGATGTGTGGAGTTTGGAGCTGACTTGACGCGATCTGACATAATATGTTTCAGCCGATCAGGTACACGATACTGCAATGCGGCGTGGCTATATATGTGTTTTGGTCGTACCGTGTTTAGAGAAACCCCCCCAAAAAATGCGGTTCGAGTTCTACATGGACATTGGATAATATAAACAGCTGACAGTTCGTGAGCGGTACTGAAGATAGAGCTGCGTAACAAGTCAGATTAATTGATAGAACTACAGTGAGACTAGGTTTCTATACGAGGTCAAACCATGGACTAGATCTCGAAGAAGGACCGAGGAGTAGATCGGTCGCTACTGTATGTTCATGCGCTTCGTCGACTATGACAACGCCATACTCCGGCAAAGCGAGGTCACTCTTCGCGAGTGCGAGCAGCGTGCCTAACATGGGTTAGCAAGGTTCCTGATGGTTTAGAATGCTTGACTCACCGTCTGTGACAATCTCCAGACGAGTCATATTCGCTGTGGTGTTGTTCACACCCCGGTGGCGCACACCAACAGTGGTGCCTAGGCGAACATCTAACTCCTCTGCAATACGCTCGCCGACCTATTTGACAGTTATCAGTACAACTTTTGGTTCAATCTATAGGAACTAATAATCACCTTGCGCGCCGCGAGCTGACGTGGTTGAGTGACCACGATCTTCTTGCCTTGCTCGACAACAATGCTCAGATCTAGAAGCAATTGTGGCACCTGAATCGACTTGCCCGAGCCCGTCTCGCCCACAAGCACAACAACGTCGTTCTGATCGACGGCCTCCTTGATCGCCGCCTTGTGCTGCGAGACCGGCAGACGGTCTGCACGCTTGCGCTGGGCATAGTAGTTCTCGCTGAACTGCTTGCCGTTGTAGGGGTTGATCGCAACAGAAGACATTGTCGAGATCGAAAGTGTTGGAGGAAAATAAGTGTTAAAATTGGAGTCGGCTTTGGTGGGTATCGGAGCGTTGTTTCAAAGTTGAGAGCGTACGTTTATATTGATTGCCTTTGTGTGAGAGCGGTGATGTGAGAACCCAAGCTGTTTCTCACGCACGTGCGCACATACAGTAACTATCAGATGTAACTTATGTACACGTAGGCGCGTGTGCACGTGACGCACTGCGATTGGTGGACAGCACGCAACAGCTCCTCCATAGCAACACATCCAATCCATCCTAGGACTATACGCACAAAACCACAAACGTACTCGCTATTAGCTGTATAGTCCTTCGTCTAAGAGTACGGAAGTGGCGGTAGTACAGGGGTCGTGGTAGTAGCGGCGTGGTAGGAGCAGGGTCGTGGTAGCAGTGAAGGATTTTACCACGTGCTCATTTATGAAGGAGCTGGTCTTTAGTCACGCACCGCAATATCCACACCATAGAATCTCATGTATACAAACCTCACCCAGAAGTACTACACAGCGTGAAAACTGCACGGATATCTCTTAAAAGGGAATTAAGATACTACAGGAGCATGCGTAAGAACGATTAGTCTTATTGTTCAGACCTGTTCGCATAGACGATCTTGGTGAGCGGGCGTGTGCGGTGCATGACCAAAAACCAGCTCCTTCGTACTGGCCTAGGTTTAGTTGTGTGTCGGCGAAAGTCTTGATTTTCCTCCAATGCTGCTGTCACGTGTCTACCACGACCCTTTTCAGCCAATGAGAAGCGAGCTTCTGTGAGCCAATAGGAGCTTGCGGTCGTTCACACCAAGACTCGACTATATAGAATGCTGCTAACGCAACAGTCAAGACGTGATACATCGTCACATTGCACATGAATACAAATTCGTGATTGAAGAACATTTCTTATCATTCGCTAGCATACAACATTCTACTCTTCATATCATACATCTCTACGACTTGTAGACATGGATAACATGAGGATTGCAGTAGGCCAACAGACCAGTCTTGCCCCACTCACCTCCGATTCCTGACTCCTTATGTCCACCGAAGATCGCTTGGGGAGTAGGCTTCTCCCAGGAGTTGACAAAGACAGATCCAGCTTCAAGTCGGCGAGCGATCTTGGATGCCTTCTCAACGTCCTTGCCCCACACGCAGGCCCCGAGACCAGTATTGGTGTTATTGGCGCGCGCAATAACCTCCTCGAGATCCGACCATGGCTGTGTGGGCACAATGGGGCCAAAGGGCTCTTCCTGGATGATGCGGGAGTCGTTGGGCGGGTTGTCGATTATAGTAGGCTGGATGAAAAATCCTTTCGAGGCGGCAACGTCGGGCTCACCGGCGGCGAACTTGTAGCCCTTGGCTTTGCTGTCGGCGAAGAAGCCCTTGACCCGCTCATATTGCATCTGGTTTTGGACGGGGCCGAGGAGGTTGTCGCCGTCATCGGGATTGCCAGTTTTGACGGAGGACTTGGTAAAGTTGACCATCTCCTCGAGGAACTCCTTGTAAATCGACTCGTGGATGTAGATACGCTTAGTAGCGACGCAAACTTGTCCACTATTTTGGAAGCTTCCCATGACAACCTCGGGTGCGACCTTCTTGATATCGACGTCGGGAAGGACTGCGCAAGAAGAAGAGAGTTAGCAAGTCTGTCCAAAGTTGTACAGCCAATTTCCGGGTGTAAAATGAGGGTCACTGGCAACACTGCCCCTACCATGTGTGGGGATGTAGGTTGAGACTTGAGGTGGACTTACTACAAGAACGTTAGCGGAATGGTAACAATACTAATAGTTGTCGCGGGTACTTACCTGATGGATGCATCGTTACCGCCGAGCTCGAGGGTGACGCGCTTCAGAGTCTTGGCCGAGGTCTCCATAACCTTCTTTCCAGTAGCAATGGAACCAGTGAAGGAGATCTTGGCGACGTCTGGGTGCTGACACAGCTGTACACCGAGGTCGTTGTTACCACCGACTACCTGGAGGACACCAGGGGGGAGGATTTCTTGTGCGAGCTCGGCGAACTTGAGCGAAGTGTAGGGTGTGAAGGGCGAGGGCTTGACGATCATGCAATTGCCAGTCATGAGAGCAGGTGCGATCTTGCCGCAGCTGAGAATGAGGGGGAAGTTCCATGGGCAGATGGCTGAGTAATGTTAGCTACAATGTTCGAGGGAAAAGCTAGTTTCTTCCTCACCTCCGCAAACTCCGAGAGCAGAGTACTCGGTGTAGATAGTCTTCTCGTCATCCTCAATCTTCTCGGAGGGGACATCGAGAGTAAGGTGGTAACCGATGAAACCAGCGACACCACCAACCTCGATGGCAGCAAATTTCCTCTGTCAAGTTGTTAGTCGTCGGTTCTTGGCAGCTTAAGGACTTTAACTTACGGGCTTGCCAGACTCCTTGCAGAGTAGAGTAACGAACTCGTCGTTGTGCTGTAGATGTCAGAAATCGAAATAGGTAATATCTCGTGAACAATTCATACCTGTGTGAAGAGCTCAGCAACCTTTCCTAGAAGAGCCTTTCGCTCTTCAATGGGTGTGTCTCTCCAAGCGGGAAAAGCCTTCTTTGCAGCAGCGACGGCATCGTTCAAGTCCTGCTCGCTGGCAATGGGGCAATCCCATAGCTCCTGGCCGGTGGAGGGGTTGATGCCATGGTGAATGTTGTTGGAGCCGCGCTGCTTGCCGTCGACAATGTTGTAGAACTTTTCGAAATCGAGCGTGGAAACCTTTCCTGGAGACATGATTGTAGTATTATGTTGGAAGAGAATGCAATTGGTATGAATAAAACGGCAGCTGAAGGAGCAGGCCCGTCTTTTTTAAGTTTGCTGCTTGCCACAGAAAGTGGATGGCCTCGGCTTTGGAGCTTTGTCGTGCCTCCGGTAAGTCTCTCCTTGGCTGAAATCATTGCCCCGCCCGCAGAGGTATCGCGGGGCATGAATCACAGCTAGAACTAGCTCCGGCCTTTCCAACGTAGGGCGGGGCTGTTCATTGGACAAAGAGCTACACCATCGACGAGTTGAGACCACGGCTGAGGACAATCGCGGCGGCCTTAAACCCAATCGCGTTGCTTCCGCGCTGCGTTGGTAAGGGTCTATTTGAGATTTGAGATCAACGAGAGAGAACATCCAAAGGGTCGAAGCCATCTCCACGGTACTCCACGGTACTCCACGGTACTCCACTGCAAAAGTCTGCCATAGTGCGCGTTTCGCTGGGATCAGACAAGGCAGACTGCCGCATTGGATGATTTGTGATGAGAGTGTCGGTGAGGCTATGTGTTGTCTGCCTCCGATGAGCCAGTGTTGAGTGAACACTGACTCGTCGGAGGCGAGTCGCGGCCCGCAACTAACGGTGCGATGCCACCAGTGGCCGTTTTCATTCGATAGCAAGGACACCGTCAAACGATTTTCCGGTGGTGAAGAGGGGCGGGCGACTGCATTTGTAACATGAGGCTTTTTACCAACACCAGGGAAGCCACAGCATACATCTGCAGCGCCTTGTGACATATCAGATCTCGTCCGATATCTTCGGACCTTGGCGGGCTTTTCGCCGATTCTCCCCTTTCGTCAATGTGCCCCATAGATCACAATAGTATCAGCTTAGCATATGGTTCTAGCTCATCATGCTGACACTTTTCGATCATGTTGATACCGTGCTTGCAGCACCAGGTGCTGCATTCTTGTGGAAGTGGAGTAGGGCGAGCGGGAGTAAACGGATTGTATCTGGCACAAATTTGTACCATCACCACTTACCTAGGTACTACCTACCTCGAGACGTTCGCATCAGTCATGCAACCATGTAACAGATCAACAACTCTCATACTACTGTACGTCTGACCTGCTCCCGGAACATCGATCGCTTCTAACCGGAAGTGACATGGTATGGTAACTTAGCTTGGACGAATGCAATGTCACCAACAACTCCAGTACGAGCTCAACTCTGCAGCTCTCCATGCCGCACTTGCTCTTTCCAACCTTCTGTATCTGTCGACTAAATTACCCACAGGACGGCGTCTAACAATAGCCAGATCTGTAGCCTTCGCACCCTGGCACCACTTTATTGTCGACTGTCGCACGTTACTCGAGGACGCTCAACTCGCTCCATACCCAGTGATCCGAGATTCGCCACTTGTCCTATAGCGACCCAAAAGCCACCTGCGATATAACCGTTGATGAAAGATACGAATTTTGGAAGGGAAAAACTCGCTGAATTCCCTTGTGCTGATTGCCAACCTTAATGATCCTGCCCCTTCCTCGCTAAAGCCAGCGTTCTTTTTCCAATCAACCGTCCATCGTCTGGTTCGCGACCTCGACCCGGGCCATTCAATCTATTATATATGACGTTCGCCTTCCACGAACCTCGTTATCCTTTAGCTTCCGATCTGCACCCAGCCCTATTTTTGGGAACATCATTTCTCCTTTGCATTGGTGTTCTAGAGCCCGAGGTCGCTCTGATGCCACGCTGCTGCATTCTTACTGGGTAAGATGATGTGTCGGCTGTCCCGTCACTCGTGTGAGTAATATCGGAGGCCAAATTAAATTCACGTCGCATGGGCGACCATACCTGGTTTGCATCTCTCCCCGATGCTGTCTACATGATGGCACGAGGGTCAAGCCTGGAGATGAGAAGCAAGTGGCCATCTCGCTGCCCTTTTCGTTCTGTCGCAAGCCAATAGGAAAGGCTCCAGGTACGGGCCGTGGTCTCCGCTCATTTGTCGTGCTGTACTTGGGCACGAGAGATGTGTGTAGAAAGTTTTGCCATGTCGCGCTCTAGACCTCACATGCTCGTACCCGCAGCATTTAAGAAAGAGGATCTTCGCTACTATCCATCTTTCTCCAGCATCATCGCAGGAATCTTTACAGTCCAAGACTACTCTTCTCATCCAGCATCACAATCAAGACTTTGATAACATCCTCCACAATGAAGTACACACTCACCACCCTCGCCCTTGCGGCAGTCACCCTCGCCACCCCAGCGCCCGCAGTAGCGCCAGGATCTTTCAAAATCACCAATGTCGTCTCCGGTGGCTCTGGCTGTCCTCAAGGCAGCATCGACATCGACTGGACCGACCAGAAGGTCCTGCCCATCTGTACGTTGGCCCCACTTCGATTCCGCAAAAGCACCTACATCTCGGCTGCCGCATTTCACCTCTGACTACCGACAACATACTAACAACTTCACTAGCATTTGACCGACAATTCACCGCACGCGTCGGCGGCTCAACCTCGGTCGAAGAGTCCCGAAAGAACTGCCAGATCAACCTCAAGCTGCAATACGAGCCCGGCTTTTCCTTCTCCGTCTATCAGGCCGACTACACTGGCTGGGCTGATCTCGATGATGGCGTGAAGGGAACCGTCAAGGCTACATACTACGTGTCTGGACAGGCAGAGCAGGTAAACACATCTAAAGACATCTACATACAAACCGATTACTAATTCAAGTGAACTAGTGCTCCGCCGCTCTCTCCCTCAACGGCCCCTTCCACGGCAAATACTACAAGCAAGACAACGTCGATCTCGCTGTTTGGTCGCCATGCGGCGCTGGCGAAGCGTTGTTCAACATCAACTCCGAAGTTGCTCTCACACCCATCTCAACCGGTCTCAATGGCGTGCTTGCTTCAACGCGCGAGAGCGGCAGGTTGACAAACAACATCTTCCTTGCATGGAAGAAGTGCTAGGTGCTGTGTGTTGAGGAAGAGTGTTGTTACGACATGCGCGTTTGTTGTATATATCCTGCATCTTAGATAAAAATCGTATCATCAGTTCCAAACGCGTTGCTTACTGGACTTGAATTGTGGGAAGCTTAACCTTGAGGACACTTATGGTTCTGGGTCAATCATTCTGCGTGCAGACGTCTACTTGCAATGCCAACGGTCAAGACTTATACCACGACTGTCACCGCGAAACACTGTCATTACAGCACACTAAGGACGTCCCCAAAGTCTCCATGATCTATAGTTGCCCCAGAAGTTGAGAATACGATGCGATGCCAGATCTCCTCTTCCAATCGATATGTCATTCGTCGTATTCTACCAGTAAACATGATGCTACGTGAGGGCAAGATTGACATCCCTATGTTGCTTGACTGTAACACTCCAATTGCCTCTGAAGCCCCAACTCTCGACCCAGATTCTACATGAACATCTAGAGCGGCTTTGCACCACTTCTCCCAAGCCCAACTCGTCTGATTCTCTCACCATGACATTAACGTTCTTGACCTGAAGTCTCAAAAGAGTTCTCACTTAATATCCGGCAGATGGCAAGTGTACCAAACAATATTATTCTCCAGGTTGTTGCTATTTTCGTATTTCTGGTAGTGGTACACCCTGTCCTTTCCGGAGAACCGTCTCGACGTAATATACATGGCAATATATCTTCCCGCACAACACATCCTTACCACATTTCCCCTGCGTCCTCAATCTCTTCGAGGAGCCGCAATGGGCCCTGCATGTCCATATTTAGACATTGACATTGGCAAGGATGTGGATGAAGCATATTACTCCTTGGATGCAGGGCTCTCTTCGCTTCCAGATTCGACTGCTTGCTCCATTTCCCTGTCACCTCCATTTTGCTTCTCCAGATACGGCGGCGGCGCCAATTCCTGCTCCCCCTCGTCGCCCTGAACCCACACCCTGTTGAGCTCCTCCTCAATCTCGTCTCTCCTCTTCTTCCACTCCTCCACCTTCGCCAACCGCTCTCTTAGCTCGGCGAGTTCCTTTTCGACGCTTGACTTTTCGGACTCGGTGCCAATACGCTGGAATTCCCATTCGTCCGCGTGCTCGCCGAGGCCGAGAGTGAGGGTGTAGTCGTGGTAGCGCTTGAGAGAGGCGCGGGTCGAGATTGTTATCAGGGCTGTTGAACGTCAATCCCCTGAGTGCTTTGAGTTCAAGTGTCAGACAGAACTTACTTATTCCCTTAGCTTTACATCTCTCATACAACAACCCCTCCACATCACTGCTAACTGCGCTGGTGCCTTCGTCGACAAAGGCGTACCTGGGCTCGTGGTAGAGAAGTCGCGCAATTCCCATACGCTGCTTCTCCCCTCCACTGAAGACATCTTTCCATACCTTCTTCGTGTCCCAGCCCCCTTCCCTGTCCGGGATATAGCCGAGCTTTGCCTCCTCAAGGATCTGCGAGAGTTCAAAGTCCCGTCTACCCGCGTCCTTCATGTCAACAGCCGTGTGTGGATAGATGACTTGATCGCGCAACGTGCCAGTAGAGAGATAAGGGCGTTGAGGCAGAAACATGATGCCATCTACACCATTTGATCGCGGACGAGAAACGAGACCCCGATAGGTGGGCCAAAGACCTGCGACGATACGGGCTACTGCACTTTTGCCGACGCCGTTGGGGCCAGTGATGAGAAGGTGTTCGCCTGAGTGCACGATGAAGGAGAGGCTTTCGAGGAGATCGTCGCCGCCCATAGGATGTAAAGCTGGCGCGACGACGGGTACGTGCTCGAGACGGATGCCATCGAAGCCTTTGTGGACTGTTCCTTGCACGTCTGAGACAGAGTAGAGTTCAGGCCGGGCGCCAGGAGGTGGGTAATATGCGTCTGCGTGGACGCGGTGAAGGGTGCTGATCAAAGTATAGACTCGTGAAGTGTAACCTGCGAGTTCCGACAGATCTTTGATGCTGTACATCATGCGGCCTCCGGCATCGGCAAGAGACAACATGAGGCGCTTGTTGGTGATGAAATCCTTCATGCGGTTGCGTTCGCGACCTGTCTTCTCTCCGCCTGCCATCTCTGCAACAGCGTCTAGCCCGCCCCATGCTGGTAAGAAGACTGGCAGCGATGTGATGAGATAGCCAAAGGCAGACCATGAGTACTTGAGCACAAAGTCTTCGAGCATGTTGTAGCGGATCTTGAGGCTGTAGATGCCCTCCATCCAGTGTTTGAGGTCCTTGAAGCCGCGTTCGAGGAAGTGCTTTTCCATCTGGTCGCCGCCGTAGAATGCGACTTCTTCGGCATTGGCTATCAGGCGGGCGTGGAGCGCGCGGAAATCTCCCTCGCGTCGGCCCTCGACTGCCTTGAGCTTGCCAAAGGGCGGCGACAGTCTGCGCAGGATTGTAGCTGTGAGGAAGTAGTTGCTCAACAGTCCAGTCAGAGCCAGCGGACCCAGCGATCTGAACAGCTGGTAGTTAAAGACGCAGAGATCGACGAATGGCTTGCCTAGCGACGAGTACAAGGACGCAGCTGACGCGCAGAACAGGGTCAAGTCCTGGGTGATGAACTGGTCTGCGCCCTGACCAACGCCGCCATCTAGATTGGACAGCTTGTAGTAGTTCAGATGGTCGTTGAGGTACAGGTCGTGGATGTACCGCGTCAGACGCGTCCGGAAAGCAATCGAGACCTTGCTCTGCAGGAACTTGATCATGGCGTTGGTGTAGGACGAGAAAGTGCCAACACCGAGCCACTTGACAATGCCCCAGAGGAAGGCCTTGCCGTTGCCAGCGACCAAGTCCCGCACAATCTCGCCGTCCAGACGGGCCACGACCAGAGACAAGTATGTCCTCAGCATGAGAAAGACGCTGTGACTAAGCAGCAGTCCCGTCTCCTTGCTGTTCCACCGCGGGATCATGATATTGAGCAGGCTCAGGAACTGGTGCAGGAAGGCTAAGTTCAGACCCGGCTTCGTCTGGGGCGGCGGCGCTCCGGGGTTGCTGGCATCGGCCATGCGAGCGGCGCGCGGTGGCTGGAGGAAGAGCCTGCGGTGGGCATCGAAGGTGGTCGGCTTGGTCGGATTGATGACGACCTTGGACGTCGAGTCGCGATACGGCACGTAGATTGTCCTGCTGCCGTCCTTGTTCTTGAGCCCCGAGTTCCGCCTCAGCAGCCGCCGCCCCGTCTCCTTCTCCTTGCGCGCATCTTTGTACCACTTGCGGGTGCCATAGCCCGTGCCGATTATGGTGAAGAGGAGCGTGATGGTGGCTACGATCTTCTGCAGGCGGGATGCGCCGCGGACGCGCGATTTGACGAGAGTTGCATAGCGGTCGTAGAGGGCGAGCAGCGGGTCATGAGGCTGTCGCAGTGTCGATTGGGCGGCCATTGCTAGCGGCCATGAGTGTTGTGTTTAGGAGAAGAGCATATCGCGAGGTGTCAACATGACGCGCAGAGCTCGCATGTGGAAGCCATGTGCCTTCATGTGCCTTCATGTGACGCCGGGCAGTGACGATGCAGCCGAGGCAGGAGCGCCGCGTGGGTGCTAGCGCGGATCCGGGGAAATCGAAATCTGGGGCTGGATGGGACGATGCATCACGATTCACCGTCTCATGTTGCATGGGACTGAGCTTGAGATCATACTTCATTACTACATACAAGCAATAATCTATAACGTCTATAACAAAACACCACCCATGCATCGCTAATCGCAGTGAGACAAAACAGACCACCTCCGACGACCCCCCTTACAGCGCCTGCGCGCCCTCAATCTCCTGCACCGTCTTGAACAGCTCGCTCTTCAGCCACGCGCCGAGCACATCGTACAGGAACTCGCCCTGCTCAGCACCGCCGTCGCCCCTCCAGTTCGCAAGCGCCTCCACGAGCTGCCCGCAGTTCTTCAGCTCCCGCAACACCACCTGCCGCCTCAGCCTCTGCTGCTCCGCCTCGTCGAACTGGTACACGCCGAACTGCACTGGCTGCAGAGCGATGTTGAACGCCATGTCTGTCTCCGAGGCGGGTGTTGACATTGGAGATGAGAAGCCCGCAGAAGATGCGGGCGACATGGAGCCGCTGCTGAGCGATGGCGGTGCGGCAGAAGGCGCTGTCACGTTGACCCCGGCCGCAATCTGGTACCATGTGAGCAGCTTGGAGGTGATGCTCGAGTACAGCATAGCGAGATGCGGGTCCGACGAGCACGGGCAAGCCAGAAGCGTCGTGACCGACTGCACCGCGAGCCTGGTGATGGAGAGCACATTGTCGAGGCTCTTGCACTCCATGCTTGGGTAGCCATTGATCGCGTCTGTTCCGATGATGCGGAGGCTCTCAAGGGTCGAGTATGCAAGCGTGTAGCAGCAGTGCGATGTAGGCATGGAGACGCTGACACGACGCATAGTGCTGTAGTCGGTGTTGAAGCACGTCTTGGGACTTTGGGGCAACGACGGCACCGTGTTGGTGTTGAAGAGATAAGGGTCGAGGTTTGCGTCCTGGAACGGGTAGTCCATGGGGTTGACTGCATCGCCTCCGATGAAGTGCTGGAGTGCTTGGAGATCGGGAAGGTCAAGCTGCACCGACTGCCTCTTCGCGAAGGGATCGCGGAAGGTCAGCTCGGGCTCAATGGACTGCATTGGCTCTGGCTCCAGTTGTGAGGTTGGCAGCAGGATATCATCCATGAAGGTGAGATCCGGCGCGTCCATGTAGAATGGCTCGGGCGTCATCTCAAACTCGAAGTCGGGCGTGCCTGGCATGCTGGGTGCAGACGACCAGTTGGACGACCAGTTCGATGCCGTCTCCGAGAGGTCTGGCAATGGCTGAAGCACGGGATCAGGGCGAATACGGAACTTGCCAAACTCGCTGCCATCTGGTGAGGGGCGTTGCTTGGACGCCTTGATGAAGGGCGTGCCGTCAGGGTTCCTCTTCCTCGTGCGGCCAGGCTTGCCATGCTTCCTCGATACGCCGTAGATGCATTGTGAGCCGTTGGCTAGACACCGCCCACAGATTGGGTGCTCCTTGTTGCACTTGACTTTGGAAGCGGCACAAGCATCGCACGATGCTCGCAGCTTTGGCCGGCGCTCCTTGTCTGATTTTGGTGCTGAGGTAGGCGACTTGACTGTGGGAGACGATGTAGGCGGGGAAGAGATCGATGGCGATTGCCATTGGTTGGTTTGTGATGTGTATGAAGACATGGTTGGTACGAGGACGACTATTGCTTCGCTATTGTCGAATGTTCAGCAGAGCGGATGTCGTATTCGTAGAAGTCTGGCTTGGGATGTGCAAACTAGAGGTGAGGTCTGTCATTGTTATATATCAGTGTTGTCTACCACCCAACGGAAGATAATCATCGAGGTAAGATCCACATGCTCGTGCAGACTGCATCTCTAGCGGCATCTTCGCGTGTCTCAGCCTTGGTGCCGTCTAGCTTGCATATGCTCTCCACTACATCTTCTTCGATTCCCGAAGTAGCTCTCTGCAACTGCAGCGAATGATATGTCTTGTGGCTATCCAAACTGGTAGCATGCCTGTCCCACATGCAAGCCTTCGAGCATGCATCTAGCGTGGAAGCCATGTTGGTTCCCGCAGCACGTTTTTAGGTGTTGCGAACTTCACAGGTGGAGAGCCGTCTGTGCACTGCATACTTTGATATCCTAAGACCAACATGGTTGGACTGGCAGCTGTGCACAGTGTAGTAGCAGAAGAAGGACCAATAGGAAATGGAATTCGATGAGGCAATGCCAGCCTCAATTGGCTGACTGAGAACATCGCGTACCCTGGTCCCTGGACCTCGCGGCATCCTTGGTGGCGCAACATTTTCGCTACCAAAGAGCCGATGACATACTGTGTACAGCGCAACGCATAGCTGGGTCGCTAAAAATTAAGGTTTTCATCTAAATGAGACGAGCGACGATTTGTGTTGGAAAGATGACATCCAGCTTGTACGCATGGTAGTGCAGTGTTCTCTAGCGAATCCACT
The DNA here is from genome assembly GCA_003501895.1 of Phaeosphaeria sp. A1 3.1a. Classification (NCBI taxonomy): domain Eukaryota; kingdom Fungi; phylum Ascomycota; class Dothideomycetes; order Pleosporales; family Phaeosphaeriaceae; genus Phaeosphaeria; species Phaeosphaeria sp. A1 3.1a. The sequence continues at coordinate 39,581 of QVXC01000061.1, forward strand.
TCGGAGGCGCAGGCGGTTGTCTTTCAAGCGCAGCTTCCCCACCAACCACTACAGCCTTCAATATTCCTTCCATTCTGTAAGCATACAAGTACACCAATGAGCCTACAAGATACAATCGTCATCATCGCCGATGCAGCTACATTTCCGGCAATTCAGCCAAACTACTGCAGGTGCTGGAGCAAGCGTCATGCTTTGAAGGGCTGCCATTCTGTTAAGTCCCCGTCGAATACTCCCCGAGAGGCTAACCCAATATTACCCAGCGGCTACCTTACACGACGATCGCCATACAAATAATCCCCAGACAACAAAGATCATCCTTAGCCATCTGGCTACCTGAAACAACGACTTTGCGGTGGCGTCGTAGGCCTTGTCGGACACGTGCTTCATCCCAGCGTGCCGTTCCACTCACTCCCTATAATTGACAACACTATACGCTTTGACGCATGCGGGCCATGCAGGTCGCTGACGACGAGCCCAATGGATAGTTCTGTCCCGCTTCAGGAACATATTCCCGCATACCACGACTGGCTGTGGTGCCTATGTCATCTTGTGCTCACCATCCCCACCTCGCATCACCTTAGGTAAATCTACGTGTACCACCTGAGCGGGTTGTTTCAACTACTGTCGTCTACCCGCTTGCCGGACACCGATTCAAAGTCTACGTGCGCGACGATCCACATGATAGACAATTTGACCTCAACCAAGAGGTGATTGCTTCCAATTCAACACTTGATTCGACACATCTGCCTCATGTTCGGCCTTAATGGTAGAGGAGCCGCATGTCTCGCACTTCTTTGAGTATTGGCCTAGTATGCAAGGCCTGACAGCAAATCCAGGAGAATCCGAGCCTTCTCAGCATCATACGAAATTTCCTCTCTCGGATTATTTTTGTCCTTCCACCTCCACCCCAAAATATGGCTTTCATGCGAGGAACATTGTTTGAGCTCATGATTTCTGCGGGTTCTTATCGATCTTCCGCCTCAAGGCGTCCGCAGCACAAAAATTCTCGTCTTTTTCTGCCAAAGAGTGGACTTGCTCATGATACTGTGATAGCCTGAAGCAGCTAGTCTTGTCGACTCCGCCCCAGCATATCTCCAAAAGAGGACATTTCAGATCATGTAAACGCACCCTGGGTCACAACTCGCTTCACTCCGATCCCAGCTAGCGGGATAACGTTACCGTGGTCCCAATTTCCCCACACGACTTTTCTTTTTCGAATCGATCACAACTCGATCACAATAGATATCCACCCAGATCTCGACAATTTTGATTACGCAGCGCGAAACCGTGATATGGCTTGCAGCATCATGCAAGCCCTCACGATGTGTAAGCTCAACTTCACTCATGATTCGCCCAAACCCCCTACCTCGTAAGCGAAAACCGGTACAAATTGGAAGAGCACAGCCTCGATATGCAATAATGCAAGCCAACAACGTGGAAACCAGGTTTTATGCAAGCCATGTTGCTATTTGGAAGCGAATGAAGTTGTGGTGTGCAGCAGGACGGAAGAGAGCTGAATTTGGTAGTGGATGTTGCACGTGGATGTATTGATTCTCGCACGGTAAGAATAGAATTACGAGGCTATGATGCAGGTACGTCAGGCGCTGTATTGATGATGCTATGGATTATTGATCATTGATCGCAAGGACTTGAAGGGATGATTTAGTTGCGTTCGTGATTACGACGTGTGTGCTTGAGAAAGGTTCCACGAAGATTGCTGTTTTCTCTTTTATTTGCAACTCTTGAAACATCCTTTCGATATAATTCTTAGATAATTGCTCAGCAAAGAAGTGGCTCTGGTAAAGCGATCTTACGTTAGTAGATATTTATTGCGATGTCATTTCACTCACGTTCAGAATGGCAAATGTGAGAAGCGGACAACTCAATTTTAGGACAATCACGTGCTCCATAGAATGTATTGTAGTCGCCACGCTACCTGATCAACACATTGGACGATTTATTGCGGCCTCTATTACGCTCCAGGATCCCCAGTAATTCGCCATCATCCCATGTACTCACATTGTATCGATATCTACTCTCTTTGGTAGCGCAATCATTGACGCAGTAGATGTTAGATGTATGCTATCGTGACAAAGAATTGTAAAACACCCTATCAGCTTTTAAGGAGGGACTTTTGCAAAGTCATCAGTACTCATAAGTATCTAGGTCGCTGCTCCAAGCATAAGCTACTCGATCGCGATGCTTGCGGTGCATGACAAGCAGTGCATATAGTTGTCAGATTTAGAACGATTGAAAGATAAAATCTGAGGTTTGGTATAATTGCTTGATTGATTGTTCGGTGTTCTTCTGAACACGTACGTTCTGATTTTGCTGGTGCTGTTACACCCGAGCATTGTGTAACCTTACTATTCCTTATAAGGACAGTAACGCAACACTCGTATATTTGAACAGCTAGGTCCCTGTTCGATTGTACAGATCTGACCTCACAGCACTCGCTACGTATCTGACAATAGTACGTGCCAAAGCAGTTTTAGAACGCTTCAAGCTCCCCTTCCGTCCACTCCCAAAGCTCCTTCCAGACCTTCTCATCAGAAGCTGCTTTCTGTCAGGGGTATTCCCACCTGTGCAGCCACGGGCGCCCTCCGGGCCACCCGCGACCAGCCCCCGGGCACGTGACGAGCACGTGACGTGTTGTCCGGTATATGTACGAACCTTCCTCCATAGTTACTCTGTAAGGATTCGTCTCAAATACAACCAAGTGCTATCATCTGATCCCTATCTGCAATATCCCTCACACTTTCGTCTTCTCTTTCTTAACTCCAACAGGCCAATAAATATTCCCAGACTTCACCTCATGCGCTGTAGCAGCCCAGCAACTATTATAAGCCCCTTCCTCCAACTTCACCGCCTGCCCGAACGTCAAGGCTTTCACAAACATCCTGTCCCACAACGGCAAGCCCTCCACCAGATTCGTATGAACTACTCCCGGGTGGATTGCAACGGCAGTGATATCTGGGTAGCGTTTCGCATACTCGCTTGCATAAAGCACCTGTGCAAATTTCCCTTGTCCATACCTAGTCCATTGATTAAGACCCAGCATGCCAATATTCTCTTGCGTGGTCTTGAGATCATTGAAAACAAGGGGAGTATTGTGCATGGCATAGCCTGCCGAGGAGAGATTGACAATACGGGCTTCGCCATGAACTTTCGCCGTGGCTTGGAGCAGAGGCCTAAACAGCTTGGAGAACAGTGCGTGAGAGAGGAAGTTGATGCCGAATTGAATTTCGTAGCCGTCTTTTGTGAGGCCTGGAGGGCCACCCATTATCCCAGCGTTACAAATTAGGATATCGAGACGTGTTGGAGACGAGGAGAGGAGTGGGCGGCGGCTTGCACGGATGACAGAGAGGACTGGTCGCATTGGTGAAATTTGACAAGCACATCTGGGGAGGAGAGGTTAAGTAAAGTTATGAATCCTCGAGCCGCTTCGGCATTGCGGCCGGTAAAGTGAATCTCAGAGGGACTATTGGAGGCGAGGTATGAGATGGTAGATTTTCCGAGACCTGCGGTGCCTAGTTCGGATTCAATTTGGAGAGACAACCCACCTTAATCTGCGAAGACATACCTCCAGTGATGAATATAACCTTTCCTGAGAGATCAGGTATGTCAGTCTGAGGGTTGTAGGTCTTAGATGGGGCCATGGTTGTGATGTTGGTGTCTTGACGTGAGCAGGCTCCAGCTTTCGTGTTAAATACGATGTCGTACAGACAAGCGGCACGGTCATAGGCTGCAGACTATCGCAAGACTTCGTCCGGACTGCTGACTTGTGACGAACGGACGAATGCGCATCTAACCCCAGTATATGAGAGGAGATCAGCGATCTTCCCATAAGAAGCTTCCAAGTACTTGAAGTTCGGCCTTGACGTTCTCCGATGCGGACCCGGGATTTGTATAAGCTAGATGTCCGGCTACGATAAGCAGCAAACAAAAGAACTATTGTGTCGCTTTAAAATACTTCGCGCAAAAGCATAACCATTTGTTGAATGTGATGTCACGATGGGAAGTTGCTCCTCAGCTGTTTCTCAGCGTGCAGGCATGTCGGGAATTCAAAACGGAAGTTTTCGCGAGAGCCTCTATTAGGCTAACAATGCGGTAGGTCCTTCTAATCAATAAGATGTAGGTATTTTAGTATCACTGCGAAGGACCTGTCTTATGTACATCGAAGGATGCAATTTAAGTCTTATCGAGTCAAGTCTCACCCTTCACTCTTCCCAAAAACCGTGCGTCCCTTTACGACAACCGTGGTGCTGAGAACCACTACTTCGCTACCTGTTAGTGTGCGCGATCAAGCGGTGGACTATGTGCGTGTGTAGGAGATGCGTGAGAGTACGCGCTGTAGAGACTGTGACTAGGCTAACAGAGAGAAGGAAAATTTTTAAGTAAGAATAGTGCGCAGGAGAGCAGGTATATCTATATAGATCTATGAATAGATCTATGATTGTAACACTAAGCCAGCTCTATGATAGAGAAGATGCGAAAGAGCTACTGTCCTTGATTTCATTCCGCAGCAGGACAGCTGAATTGATCCACACCGACACGCACAGTGCGTAAGCTGCTGGCAATAAGAGCATTGATCATTGGGTACCGTCCCTCTCCAGGCTATTAATGGATGCGAGAATCGAGAGAACAGTGGTGAAAGACAACATTACGAACGTGCAATGACCTTTGATTGCTGGGATAGATTGAGCATGTTCAAAAACTCCTATGTTCACCTGACAGCTATCATCTCGGTGTCTTTCTGTCTTCCCGGTTTCATTGCTGCTTCATGACGGGTGGTCTGAAGCTTGACAGTTCAGCTCCAATTGATCGGTGCCTACGGACACTTTGGAAGTACGCATAAGTGCTTGTCATGGATGGAAGATATTCCTGTGATGCGCACTCTTCGGTAGTACGACCTTCTTAATTTTTGTCACTATTCCTCCATTCTTTGGCGATCTTCGGAATTTCAAACTTCTGTCGGTCTCTCCACGGTTGCTCGTTGTATGGCGCCGTGCAAAGTCCTCCACCACATTCTCGCTAAGTCCCACAGATGATCTGTTGAAGTCAATATCAGCTTATATATATATGTATATATCACCTCAGGTGGCGAGAGTCAAGCTTTCTCGGTTCCGCTTGACGGTCGTCGTAAGTGGCTACGTGTGTTCATGGTGTGCGCCATCAATCCAACGCTCTTCAAGCTCGACAAAGATCAAATATGCCAACATTGTATGTTCGTGTCAATGAGTCTGTTTTTTCTCGTCCCGGTGTCTCGGCCCGTTTGTTATCGAGCGGTGGGCGGTGAGCAGCGCCAAGCACCATCGAGCTGGTGCAAGTGAAAGCTCTCCCTGCACCTGCTATCAAGTTCTTGCGGCCGCTCGCCGTCGCCGCAAAATATATTGTTCCGGCTCCGAAATCAGCGCGATAATGATAAAAACAAGGCTGAGCCGCCAGAACTTTTGCTCTCTATCGCGAACCTACCTCAACTGCGCGCACTCGTGCTCCGGTACCGTGCGCACGTCAGCTTGGTGTATCTTCGTGATCAGTCAGGTTCCGGCCGTTCATCCAGGTCTCTAGGTCCTCGGCCATAATCGAGGCGGTCGAAGACACCGTAAGTCTTCCAAAAAATCAAGGTTCGCGGTCAGCTTCGGCTTGCACTGCGTACTTTCGAGACTCTCGTCATTGCGACCTGAGGATAAACAGGACTCCTTTTAATTCCTGTCCTTGAGTCAGGAATTGTTAGATACGTCCAGGAGCTGAACTTGGTTCTCTCCGTTCCTTATTTCAACATGTCCTCTGGACATAACCTTTTCTCGAGCACCACCCCGGTCGCGCAGGCCCCAACTGGAGCTATGAACGGGACCTAGGAGCAGGGCCAGGCACCGCTGCCTCCAACAAAAGAGGTACCTCAAATCGCGGCGTACATGTCGCCGAAAATCCAAAAAGACTTGTCCGACCGTCAATTTCGACATCAGCCCCAGCCAAGGCCACTGTTCGGGGAGTGGCCAGCTACACCGCCCTGGGAGACAGTGAAGCAGCCGCGACAGCTGGGATCGAGCAAGTGGGGTGCCTCATTGAGTGCAAGTTCTGTTGCAACTTCATCTCAGGTTCTGGCGGCCGTCCAGCAAAAACCAGATGTCCCACCTCTCAATCCGTTTCATGCGCTCTTGAAACGTGTTAACCCAAATGCGACCTTCAAGTCTTTCCCGGTTTCAAAAGCATCGATGCCCTCCAGCGCCAGACCGGTGAACAATAATCCCATGTGGCCAAAGCCATCCACGTTGAAACCAGCCACGCCATCGGCCTCGATCAATCAAACAGCGAGGAGTGCTTCACCATCGTCACTTCCGCACACGACTTCTGAGGGAAATGCACGAGAAGCGGCCGAGGCAACAAAGAGCGCCGAGCAAGCAGCTCAATCCAAGCAAAATATGGCACCACGACGACAGAACGAAGAGCCAACGAAGTCGGCGGGCACGAAGCGCTAGCGATCCCTCTCCCCTCATCAAGGTCAATACTCGCCCCAGAAGATCTTAGCATTATCAAGAGGTCCCGGTGCAGCGCTGTCTGAGCCTTCACCTGTGATCAAAACAGAACCTCCTAGCTCACCGCTTGGTATTTCGTGCGCTTCAGAAGCGCCACCACATTTCCGAGGCGAACATGCCGTCCAGCATTTCAACGGTCCAGGGTACATGGAGCGTACTCGAGCCCCATCACCTACTGAAGGCACACCATCGTCTACCGTCTGGGACCTGAGTCTTCTGATCGATCGATTCGTTCGCAGCGAGCTTGACTTGGGGGAGGGTCAATTCGTCGAAATCACAATTTCCGACAGGAACGATGGGGAACGAACATCAAAGATCTACAATGGCAAAGACGGAAAGCGCTAAAGGCATGTAGGTGGACGGAATAGACCACTGTGATCTGATCATGGAAGGTTGGGTCCAATAGTGCATACCAAAGTGTTATTTGGTTACTGTTTGTATAATCGTGAAGATGGGGGCAGCGACTAGTACAGTCAAATAAAATAATCATACAATCTGCTTAGAGCTTCGATGTTGCTAGAAGATTTTAATTATGGCGACCATGCAGAATCTCTCCATAAATCTCTTCACCTTACTTAGGATATGCACAGCAACACACTTGCGGATCGCATTGAGGCGATGAAGGTCCTTCGAGTCTGGAGAGCAGCAAAGTCTCCTCCTGACTGAGGGCTGCAGTACTCTGGGAGATATCAAGGAGCTGGTATCTAGCGATGCCCTTCATTAGCCATCCCACCATCTGAAACTGCCTGGAATATGATGAACATAGTTCATGATAAAATTAAAACTATGTATGGGAAATCCTGCTGTACCTGAGTAGAGGTTTTACAGATTTTCTGCATAGTGAGAGAACATTGTAGGACTCCTGGCAGCGTTGTGATATATCAGATGGTGGCACAGTGCATCACTATATCCCAGCTCCTTCGTAGTCAATCTTGCCCATATAGACGAGGAAACCAGGAGTGTGCATTGATTTTTTGGTCGAGCCCAGTCCATCGGACTAATCGTGAACAAATAACTATGTTACTCATAGCACCAGTCCAATCTATCGCACCAGTTATCTTAAACTCAGACATATGTGTTGAGTCAACACATGTGAAGCTCTGCGAGCGACACTTGTCATTATCTGCTTAACAGATTATCTGCTTAACAGTACAAAGGTTCTTCTGAAATCGTAGTTCCTGTCGGCAAGAATTGATCGATATCGAGATATTTTGGAATCAGTAACTGTCTGACACCATGAAACTACGAGGAAGGAGTCTTGAGGGGATTGTTCCCTGTGAAATGTTCATCGCTTCTATTCAATTGATAGCAAACATATTGATGCCATATCTGCGACGTAACGGTCCAACTAGTCTATTAGATTATCGATCGACATCAGTGTATTCCCGTAGTCACTTAGATGCAGAAAGTGATCTACAATTAGGAGTGATAAGTTGCTAGAAGCCCGGGAAAAGTCTAGCTTGGGAAAGAACTTGAAGACTTTGATACTTTCACTCATATGGCATGTTGGAACTAGTTTAGCGCTACGTCCCGGATCCACGTAGATATCTCCAGTTTTCTCACACGTTCTTCTCACCTAAACTATCCTCTCCTCTCCAGCACTTCGGCTACACTCTCCACTGCCCGCACTGTCACCTAACCCGACTGCCTGATCATGGATACACCTACAAGCACGACATCTCCACAAGACAAGACTGTTCCACCACGAGACACAGCGTCTTCTACCGCGACGCAAGCCGGCAGAAGCCCGAAGTTCCCAAAGCATGCTCAAGACCAGGACAACCCAAAACATCCTCGAAACAGACCCTGCGGTCATCCTTTGCATCCAGGTATCCATGATTATTTCCGAGAACAGTGCGCTCTATGTCGCATGCACTGGGCCATAGATGACGTCCAGAAGCAGCAAGACCGGATCATAAGCAAAGGTGGCATGGAACAATGGAGGAAGAATACACGAAAAGGCGAAGAGCGGCGCGACCGCATCAGGACATGCGAAGGTCCCGGACAGAAGAACAAGTTCCCGCCCTCCTACAATATCTATGCCGAGAACACCAGCTTCCGTTCAGCAAAGGTGCGCCTATATAATCTCGCGAACGAGCTTAAGGAGCATGAACGCCAAGAGGACGGATGGGAGAAGTTACGTCCATTACTAGTCAGTACAAAGAAGAAGCGCATGGAGCACAGTGCCACAAAGGCTCTGGACTTGTACACAGATGCTGTGGAGCAGGGTACCATGACCAAGGTACAACTGCAAAGCGCACTCATCGGCCACAAGCGCGGCCGGGAGTATGAGGCAATTGCGGACACAGACTATCCTGCTGGCGAAGAAGTCGAGTATCCAAAACGCACAGTAGATCCATACTACGGTGCCAATGTTGCTCAAAGCAAGTTCATCCATGCCTATGCGAAGGAAGACGAATCCTCGACCACTTCTGCGATCGAGCCTCCTCCCAAGCGCAGGAGACGAGACACTGGCGCCAAAGTCTCCTTCAACGAAGAGTCATACGTCCGTGACGAGGCGGATATCGACAATCTGCGCTGGGAGTACGGCGACGAGCGGAGATCTGTGAAGGGCCGTTCAGCTTCTATGCCGCTTCGCCGTTCCATTCTTTGTACGGTGGAAGTGAAGAACGATTCACGCCCTCGCCGCTCCCACTTCGTTCGCCCTCTGAAATACCATAGTAGAGGAACGGGTAGAAGGTACTTCAAGCGTAGGGACAAGACGTACACGCCGAATGATTGGACACTTTCTGACTCTGATCAAGTCTGCACAAGTGGTGTGGCGTTCTCTCACGAGATTTGGGACCAGTACATTGATTATTTGGAGTTTACAGGAGGTGAACTCGACATGCTGATGGGAAGGAGTGAGGCATCTGATGATGAAGAGACGATTAGCAATGATGAAGAGATGAGCGATGACGAGGAAGATCAGGTCGAGGAGTCTCAGCTTCTTGAGCAGCAGGACGATGTGCCTCTCGCGCAAGACACGATTGGGGTGTGGCCATATGTGGAGGTTAAGGGGCTGAAAGAGGCCGTCCAGGAGTTTCCTCGCGCAAGGCTGAAATACAGCTAATCTGCAGAAAGATAGATTGCGAAGCCGGCTTTGGAGACGTCTTCTCTCCATGAGTTCAGAATCAAGAGAGATCCGCTACTACGCGCCACACAGGCGCGTAAACAAAAACCATGCTTGATCCAGCGAGCGGGCTGACGAGTCTCCGAATGGATCATACCTACCTGTGTACAAGCGATGACGACAATCGGAATAAGCATACGAAAATGATGAGGACCATACGGAATTTGATCTCTGCGACGGCAACAAGGAAACCCACCATAAGAAGGCGAAATTAAGATGACGGAAGAATGTCGGGCACGGGATTGAAATGAGACCCGATTTCCTTCTCATCATCCTACTTCACATAGAAGATAGGCCTAGAATAAAACCCAGAAAACCCCCAGAACCCAAAAATCGTGCATTTCGTCCAAATCATCAAAATCCATGCGTGCTGTACTCAAAGACCTAATACTCCATCAGCAGACACAACAATTACATTACTTGTACTCGACCCTCCAAAACCTCATTAGCCACCACCATGTCTACCCTCCTCAACATGCTGAAGCAAAAATGGCTCACACCACCCGTTCCATCCACCGAATCCTTCACCAATCGCACTGTTCTCGTCACAGGCGCCACATCAGGGATCGGATACGCCGCCGCCGCCAAATTTGCTCTTCTGGGTGCTTCAAAAGTCATCATCTCTGCTCGCTCTCTGGAACTCGGCAACGACACAAAAGCCTCGCTGGAAGCGCTTACCTATAAGAAAGATGTGTTTGATGTTGAGGTCCTCGACATGTGCTCATATGCCAGCGTCGCTTCCTTCGCACAGCGCATCAGTGCCGAGTACTCGAGCATCGATGTCGTTATTCTAAACGCCGGGGTCCGGAAAGTCAAATACAAGCGGAGTGAACATGGCTGGGAAGAAGATTTGCAAGTCAATGTGCTCTCCACGATGTTACTCGGCCTGCTTCTTCTTCCGAAACTCGAGGCCTCGAAAAGCCATAGTGGGATGATGCCGGTGCTGCAATTCGTCAACTCGGGATTACACGAAAGAGCCGTGATTCCAGCTGACATATGCAGCAGCGACAGGATATTGGGCGAGTATAACAAGGTCGAGAGATTTGGTGCGCAGTCTCAATACGTGTCCTCGAAACTCCTCCTCATGCTCGCTGCCACGCACCTCTCCCTCCTCACTCAGTCGCCCTCTTCCTCGTACCCAGATGTGATCATCACATCGACCTGCCCGGGGATGGTAGCAAGTAATCTCGGCAGAGATGTCAAGGTTCCTGGCATCGGTATCCTCCTCTTCATCATGCGTTATACCGTGCAACGAACGGCCGAGCAGGGAGCGAATACATATGTCACTGGTGCGAGACAGGGTAGGGGTTTGTATGGGAGGTTCTGGAAGAACGATGAGATACGGCCATTTGCGCCCAGTCTCACGGGGGCGGAGAATAAGGGGCTGGCGAAGGAAGTGTTTGACGAGATTTGCGAAGACTTGATTAAGCATGTACCGAACGTGAAGTGGGTGTTAGAAAGCTTGTAGTACATGACCTCCATACCAAAGAACTACCCACCTCGCTTTGTTCCCGTAAACTCTTTTGAGTGTGATGTTGAGGATTGAATATATGCGTATACAATCACCCGCAACAATCAAATCCTCTGATGACAAACATTTCATGCATGGAAGAAGGCCCTATATGGTTTGTGTTGTCTCCACGTTTGTGAATCAGCCTCATGTTGTTTATGAAATGCTTTTGTAGGTAGTTACCCACGCCCCTATATCGCAAATGCGACGGCGTCTTGGTCACGGCCATTGCTCTACAGGAAGAACAATGTACTTTGTGTGTAGTGAGTAGGGTCTTGGATACTCGCATTTTATGGGGTACACGGTTAGCAATGCAGAGTTGCGCAGACCTGATGTATGTAGACTGTACCCGACATTCTGAAATCCCAATTCTTTTCAACTCCACTTGTATTGTAGACCTCCACATTCTGCACTCACAGATATTCAGGAATTATGAACACTTTGCAACACAAAAAGCATGGTCAATGTCGAACGATTAAGTGCAGCATTTGCGTTCGCGTTATACATTATACACAAAACCATGTACGCTATACGGTGAACGTCAAACGAAGGAGAATCGTCCATGTACAAGAACCGCCCAAAGCGCCAATATTTCCCTACGGATCGGTATCATTGAAAGAAGACGCTAAAACATGTCATCGAAAACCAGGGAAAACTTTATTAAACGTCCGACGCCATCTTAGACTCGCATCAGCCTCTTGTGCGTCACTCGCCGGGACATGCCGGGGACCCAACATCTGTACCGCACGCTGGCGTGCCCATTCCCTTCGGTTTTGGGTGGGGTTTCGCGTGGGCGTGCAGTCTTGCGCATTAGGTGATACTTGGTTCGTTGGAGGTGGATATACAAGAGTCGAGGTCGGAACAGGCGCAGCTGTACTGTTCCCCATCTCGATATCAGATGGTCCTGACTGTGTTGGTTGTGTTGCCTCTGAGGTGCCAAAAATACGTCGACCTGCCGCTGACCCAGTAATGCGGCTTCTCATCGAGGCGAACCTCCCTTCGGGCACGTTCACCGCTTGCATCTCCGCACTCGATTGGGGGTTTGTAGGGTTTCCACCTCGCGCGCGAATTCGATTGATGTGGCGCTCTCTCCGCACCATCATGTTGGTGATTTGAACGGGACAAGCACCTGGCGGCAGAACGGTCTGCTTGCACATGGGACAGAGCGACGAGTGCTCGAGGAGGAATGTGTCGACGCAGTCTGGGTGGAAGATATGATGACAGGGCAGCTCGCGCACTTGCGTCTCGTTGGGCTCGAAGTCGTCCAGGCAAATCGGACATGTCGGTTGGCTCAGCGAGGACGTCGAACCAGCCGCGACGGGTACAGAAGAGGTATTCATCACAGGTGCGGCTTTGACTCCGGTCTCTGCTTCGACTTTGGACGCCGCGGGATCGTCTACTTGGGGACTACGCGCAGCAGTGTATGTGAACACCGGAAACTTATCCAAAATCTGCTGGGACACGTTCAGACGCTTCACGCCCAGCACTTCGAGGTCGACTTCGCCGTTGAGGACTCGTCGGTGGAGGTCGCGCCGCCGCCGTCGTTGTATTATATGCATTGCGACGGATGTGCCGCTCACTGCTACAATCAACACGGCGAGAACAATGACCAAGAACACCCACAGACTGGGTAATTGTGCGCCTGTATCGGTCGATACCGTCGCCCAGAGTCGTACATAGTCGGATTTGTCCAAAGATTGCGCCAGCTCGTCGCCGTGGGGCACGCTGGTGAGATTGCCAGAGTATTTGGTCAGCTGGTCCATGATGATGCCGCCGGTTGTTGCAGTGAGCGCGTATGTGGGGAAGTTGTTTGCCCGCTGCCAGCCGCCGCCATCTTGCAGGCTCCATGAAGCGTCATTCAGCACTGGCGGCTGTGTGTCGCCCTTCCCGGGCTGCCAGACGAGTATGCCCTTGGAGGGCTCCTGTCGCGCGGCGGCAAAGTACTCGAGCATGCACTGTGGCGAAAACCACGGCGCTACTGCTATGAGTGCGTAGTTCTTGCCATCCGGGAGGTTCGCCACGCGCGTCGCATTGGCTGGCACATGGTCCTTCTCCTGCTGTTTGCAGGCTTCGGAGCTGAGATCGGGGACGTAGAGGATGCCGTATGGATCGGAGCCGTCGACGCCTTTGGTGGAGAGGGTCTGGATGTTGTTGGAGATGCGGTACTGGAAGGAGATGGACGAGTTCAGCGTGGAGAACTGGTTGTTCTCGTAGTTGATGAGATACGGGTCGGGGAAATCGATTGTGTAGATGCCAATGCGCTGGGCAGCTGTGCGACGGGGCGGGATCAGTAGAGTGCTTGCTGGGGCGGTTGGTGCGACATGACGTACTCATCTTGGACAATGGAGATTACACAGACGCCCGGGTGCGCAGCATGCTGGAACACTGGACCACGTGCAGGAGCGAGTTCTGTAGAGGCAGAGTTGGAGCTGGAGCGTGGATGTCAGTTCAGCGACAATGTCGAGGGGCGGGATGGCGAAGTGTTGACGATGGCGGGTGCTTCTCCGCAGCCGCCAGATCCGGTTGCAAGAGCATCCGTGCTGGGGTGTGCATACGGCAGGTAGTCGAAGCTTAAAAAAGCTTATTTCTCGACGCATCCGACAGCTGAGCGAGGAGACATTTGGTGAGACGCTTTTGGGGAGCAAGAATGAGCGTCAGTGCAGTCTATGTGTTCTAGTGAGTGTGCTGCAAGCATTTGTTCAGCCCAAATCGGTGTCGAGCATCTCTTTAGTGAGCCATGGCAAAGATGGAGGTCTGCTTGGCGGGATCTGAGACAGGCTGAGACGATGTACTAGGTGTACTCGCTGTACCTCACGCAAGTCACCACCGCCGTTCATTCGCCCACCGCACCCGCATTGACGACTGCCCGACCGAAACAGCCCTGCAATCACATGTCTGACCATTCCGCGCATTTCTGATCCCGGTCGCGCACACCTCCCCCGCGTCCACGGCGCGTCCACGTTCCCCGCATATTCCACCGCCTGCATCCACCATCGCCAGCACCACCATGGCGCCCTCGGTGAGCAGCAAAGGCAAGGCAAAGCCGGGCTCCAAACCCTCTGCCACCCCACGGAGCCGTAACACGACCCCACTCCCCAACGTGCGCTCGTCAGCAGAACCCGCCTCTGCCGCATCGGCGTCATACTTCAACAAACCCCTCAGCTCCTACCTCAAGAAGTGCGATGTCACCCTTGAGGAGATACTCGAGGCCGGGGGGAGCAGCACCTCAATACCCTCCGGGACCAAGCTGCTCAATATGCGCGACAGGATCGAAACCGTCGTCCTCAAGAACATCGAGACGCGCTGCACACACTCCGAAAGCGTGCTTAGGGAGCTACAGAGCCTGAGGAAGAACAGAGCGCCGCGGGAACGAGAAAAGGACAAGGACACAGAGGACCGCGAGCGCAAGCACAAGCTGAAAAAGGTGGCCAAGAAGCACGACGAGGACGGCAAACATCCCCCCACGACGGGCGCACATGGCGTCACAAGGCAAGATGGTGTCGACATCCACAAAGGTACGTTACTTCGCATTCACTTTCACTGCAACATGCCCATACAGGCGACTGTAGCCTACACACGCTCTTGCGTCACCAACATCATTCAACACCACAATCTCGACAATGACATGCACAAGACCACAATCGCTTACTTACTCATCCCACTGCAGACAACTCATCCGCCATGTCCTCGCCCATCTCGCAGGCACCGCCCTCAGCCGCCGGCGCCGGCGACGCTCCCTCGCCCAGCGGTTCCGACGTCTCTCACCAGCCAGCGCCCGCGCCCGCCGTACCACAGTTCCAGACCTTTGGACCCGACCCCGCCAAATTCAACGACCCCACAATATACCACATTCGCGATGTCACGCCGGACATGTCTGTCGGCGAGCGGAAAGAGATATACTGTGTCGCCGACTTCCCGCTGTCCGATTTGCGCGACCGCACTGCTGGCTCACCACCCAGCAAGGACTTTTCCAACGCAAAGCCTGCGACGCAGGTGAATGCGGGCGTCTTTGCCAACTACGTCGAGCCCTACATAAGACCACTTACCGAGGAGGATGTGGCTTTCCTCAAAGAGCGCGGCGACAGGACGGCTCCCTTCATACTGCCACGGCGCGGCCAGCGCCACTACAAGGAGATATGGGCCGAGGAAGACGGCGCCATGCACATCGACTCCAACGACCAGCGGCCGCCTGCCAACGTCCCGCGCGGTGCAGCAGAGGATATTACGGACGACGTCCTGGAGTCCGATCAAGTATCTGCGGGGCCACTACTGGCTCGATTGCTAGCCACGTTACGACCCGAGGGACGCGGCACCCAGAACAGCTCACACGATGCTAACGGCACCAACGGCGATGCTATGGACATTGACGAGGGCGCCGGGCCACCCGCAGACACGTCCAACAGCAACTCGATACCCGCCGCCTCCCAACTCCCCGACTTCCAACATCCCGGCTGGAAAGCGCCGCAAAGTACTGGGCGGTCTGAATTTACCGGCCTTGAAGATCGTGTGCTTATGGAACTGAAGCACTATGGTCTCATCTCCGAAGTCGAAGCCGAATCCGCCGCCTATGATTCACATTTCGACGACGAGGTAGCTCAGCGCCTGCGCTTCCTCCAAGAAGAGCTGCGAAAACAGTCTATCCTCAATGGCGCACGCAAACAGCGTCTCCTCGAACTCACCGAAGAGCGCATCGCCCAGCAGGAATACAACACCATCGCCGACGATCTTGACAACCAGCTCAATGCCGCATATCTCAAGCGAAACCGCAACATCGGCAAAGGCAAGAAGCAGAACAAGCGACCGGGAGGTGCGGGCGGTGGCTCGCATCCTGTGCCCAACGCCGGCTTGGGCAGACCTGGAGTTGGAGAGCCCATCCGGACGCTCATGGAGAGGAGACAACAGTGGATCAACACCATTGGTCCCGTTGTCAACTTTGGAAAAACAGGCTTACCAGCCGAGAGCGTATTTCCCGAGGAAAAGATGCGGGAACTGGAGAGCAAGGAGGTGGAGATTTGGAACACCGAGGCGGAAGAGTAGATGCGATGCATTCGAACATTCTGTATTCTGTAATCTATTCTTGGGTCGCATCATGCTTTGGAGTGTACAATATCAGGGGCCAGGATACCGATACGTGTTGAGATGATGATGTGTATGTCTGGCTCTGCTATTCACATCTTTAGGATGGGCGTTGATGTAGAAGGGGGAATAGAGATACCATTACCATTACCATTTATCGAAGGATAAGCTTTTGATCACGCGGAGAAAGTAAACATTTGTATTCCGCAGAGTGAGCCTGTCTACAACTCAACAAACGGCATCATCTCTGTCTCTACACAATGCTCTGTAGTACCTCATGGCTATATTTGCATGACTGTCTATCTGTCCTTCACGTCCATCCTCCTCAACAATGCTCTATTCTGGCGTTTCACATGATCAGAAACAGTCGAGTACTCATCCTCAATCCCATGTCAAATCAGACTCGTTTTGTACAAATGCATATCCTGCGTATCTATACAGCTAGCCCACCGTAACCCTCGTTCCATGATATCAATGCCCCACTCCCCCCGCAACCCAATTTAGAAACTCTGGATCCCCCGGGTTCGGAAATATGCCTCTATCCGCTCCGCCATTTCCTCCCTGCGCACCATCTACCACTCCAAGCTGCTCTCTCCGTCTCCTCTCTTCCTCCTGTCTCCGCTGCCTCTGACTTCTGAACCACAGCAAAAATGCTAAAGCACCGGCTAAGGCCAGAATAACCAGCGACTCAAGAATGTCCGAGTCAATGTCGTCGTCTGCATCAAAGTACGCCGCATCATGGTCATCGTAGTCGTCGGCCTCGTAATCAAATGTGTCGTCCCACGCAGCGAGTTCCGCTTCGAGAAAGGCGGAGAGCCATTCTGTTAGGGTTTGGGGCTGTTTCTTGGCTATCATATCATTAGTTTCCCACATATCAAAAATAGTATCAACAGAAGAGTCAACATACCTGGCTCCTCTTGGATAGATTTGATCTTGCCATTCGTGATTGTGTTCCACCAGCTTCGAAGACGGAGTTTGTACAAAGCAAGTACGACAGGGAGATACGCCTCTCTCGGATTCGTCTCCAGGGCAAGATCGTAGTGCCGTTTCGCAAGATGAAAGTCCTGGTCAATCCCAATCCCGTTCTCGTGCATCCACCCCAGGTTCCAATTTGCTTGGGCAGATAACATCGTATCGGCTGCAGCCTGGTAGCAATGCGCTGCCTTCTCTTGATCAACCGGGGTGCCAAAGCCGTGGAGATAGTAGTCGCCCATCTTGACCATCGAGTCGACGTTCTTCTGCTCGGCGGAGCGGGTCCAATAGATGAGGGCGAGGACAGCGTCGCTTGCTAATGAAGCCTGGCGCTTTGCAAATGGAAGTAGGGAGGAGACGGTAAAGCGTGGCTTCACTTGGTCCAGAAGATATGCCACGTTTGCTTGGCCGATTTCAAAACCTTGCTCCGCAGCCATCATGTAGCCGACGAGTGCAGTCTCCAAGTCGCCTTCCATGTAGGCAGCGTTTGCTTCGGGGAAGGACGTGGACATGAATTCGGCTTTTTCTGCGACGATTTTGTAATATGCGGCTGCCACAGGGCAAGACTTGTCGCGTCCCACTCCGTTGTGCGTTAGTTCAGCAAGAAAGTAAAAGGCCTCGAGGTGGCCGTGTCTGGCCGCGAGCTCAAAGTACTTGATGGCAGTGCTCACGTCGCCTTGGTCGAGGAACAGCGCACCCAGTCGGACCTGAGCGACTGCAAGATCCTGGTCTGCAGCGGCTGCGAACAGATCGGCTGCCATGATGGAATTGACAGGAACGCCAAGTCCGTTGAGGTACATCAACCCCATGGAGTACTGAGACAGGGCATCGCCATGCTCAATACCACGCTTGAACCACGTCTTTGCAATGTCAAAGCTCTGTGGCATGCCTTCGCCGCGGAGGAACATACGTCCGAGGTACCCAGCAGCCTTGGCGGCTAGTCTTTGCGTAGTGCTTGGGACATTTGGCTTCGTCTTGCCGTCCTTGGTCCAGTACATGCGAGCAAGCTCCAAGAAGCGCTTTTTCGCCGCCATCAGGTCGCGGTCTGAAGCGCGAGATCCATCGTAGTTGAGCTTTGCCAGGTTAAAGCTAGCCCTGGCATCTCCCTTCCTCGCTTGGAGGTCCATGTACTCAACCACGTCCTCCAACGAGCTATAGGCATCCGAGTGGACGCTAGCCAGCTTGGCGTTCTGGCCCGAGCTACTAGCACTTGCGCCTTCGCCATACGCACCACCCTCATCGTCTGCAATCTTGTATGACTCTCGCGTGGTGGAATGTCCGCCTGGTGGCCCAGAGCGAATGTAGGCCATTGCCTTCTTTGCCACCTCCTTGTAGAAATGCACAGCCTCTGCGCAGTTCCGCGGTGTCGAGATACCAGCCGAGTGCCGATACGCAATGGTCATCTCTGACCTCACATTTCCATCCTCGGCAGCCAGCGTGTGGTACAGCATCGCTCTTGCCTGATCCTGCTTTACTGCGCCCCCGATTCCAGTCGCATACATGAAGCCCACCATGTGCTGTGCGGACGAGTTTCCGTCCAGCGTCGCGAGTTGGTGGTACCGTCGGAAAGCTTCCGAGTAGTTGCGGGGGTGGGTGAAGTTGCCGTAGAAGTTCATCTCGGCGAGGGTGAAGAGCGCATCGGGGTACTTGTGGCCAGCCGCCTCCTCCAGCAGCTTCACAGCTTGAGCGAGCGACTGTTCCAGCTTGCGCGGCTGTGACGTGCTCGTGAGCAGTTCCTGCTGGGGTGGGGCGTTCATGAAGAGGAGGACGAATATCTCCTTTGCGTAGTATGCGCTCGATCCCAGTATGCCTGACTTCTTATCAAAGATATACCATGGCGGCGATGGCGGCTTCACTTTGTGGAGTAGAGTCATGGCCTCGTTGAAGGCAATCTCGCCCTGATGCGGGTTTGCGCCGCCTTGGGTGTTCCCCCATATTGAACTCCACGGCTGTTTTGCTGATTTTTGTGTCGACTGTGATCGGTCGCTGTCTGAGGTATCTGCGGTGGAAAGACATATAAACAGTGAGAGAAGGACTGGTGAATGACAGTCAGTCGAGGTCCCACGTGCGACACCACAACAACGTACAGAAGAAGAGCGGCACGACCCGCTGTAATCGTGGCCTCATTGTAGACGTGAGTGCAAGAGAAGGAATGTGCAAGAGAATCCGGTCATCGCATCGTTTCAAGTAGGAGGCATGGGCATGAGCGCGGGTGCGCGAGCTGTTGTGGTGAGCTTGTTTGCTGTGCAAGAGGCCAGGTAGCTTCCACTCACACGTCGGTTGCAGCCAATCAGAGCCTTGACGTCACCGCGGCGAAGCAACCTGCAGCATCACCACATCAAAGAGTCTTGGTACGCGATACGAATCACTACAGCAGTCTTG
This sequence comes from Phaeosphaeria sp. A1 3.1a, assembly GCA_003501895.1. Lineage (NCBI taxonomy): Eukaryota > Fungi > Ascomycota > Dothideomycetes > Pleosporales > Phaeosphaeriaceae > Phaeosphaeria > Phaeosphaeria sp. A1 3.1a. The sequence goes on from QVXC01000061.1 coordinate 59,193, forward strand.
TATTGGTAACGCGCGCAATGCTACAAACTTCACATTGCATTTCTAGACTCGCAGCACGTGCGGACGAAAGAGTTCGGGCAGTCGCTCTTGACCTCTTGCCGCATTTGTCATTTGTCATCGAGCCGCGGCAATCCCTGTACAACGTCACTGACTGAAGCCCTCCACCATGTCTTCCATCTCATCTGCTGTTGATTGGCATTCTGAATAGCTCATCAGCCTTCCAATATGGTCAATGAGAACGGCCGAGCAGAGCGGGCTCCCCTCATCCACCGTTCGACATCCGTCCGAGCCGTATACACCAGAGATGACGACCCAGAGTCAGACATATCGACCACGAGAGGAGCTTTCATTATAGGATCCATCGGACTACTCATTTTCCTTCAAGGTAGGTAGTTCTGGCCAATTGGCATGGTACTACGTCGCTGAAATTCTGTAGCAACTAACATATCCATTCTTACAACCACGCAATCATCGATAGCAGCAGACTTGGATGCGTTTGAAAAGGCAACATGGCTTACTTCATCCTATCTAATCGCCATGTCATCTCTCGCACCGCTGATGGGCCGACTCTCACAAGTCTTCAGCCCTCGGCTTTGCATGTTCTCCTCCACAATCTTAATCACCATTGGAACCGCCATCACGGGCCTCTCAACCTCCTTCAAGATGTTCTTAGTAGGTCGTGCTTTCACTGGAGCCGGAGGTGGCGGCATCCTCATCGTTGCTAGCATCATCGTGATCCAGATGACTCCACCCAAACGCCGTGGCTTGTACATCGGCCTCGTCAACAGCGGAATGACTGTAGGCGTCAGTCTTGGTGCAGTCATTGCCGGCGCGTTAGAACCCAAAATTGGATGGAAACCTCTTTTTGGCATCCAGTCGCCCATCAGCTTGCTGGCCGGTGTCAGTCTCTTGCTATCCATTCCGGCGAACCATACCTCCAAGGAGAATGACTACACCTACATGTCGTTCAAGGAGAAGCTTGCTCGTATCGATTACTCTGGGGCGTTGCTGTTGACTACTACTATCATCTTGTTCCTCCTTGGCCTGTCCGGACCCAAGATCCTCCCGACTCCCCTGATCCTCTCCGCCATCGCCTTGCCCGTCTTCATCATGAACGAAGCTTACATTGCGTCTGATCCAATCATCCCCGTGTCAGTCCTCAAATCTCGTGGTACACTGCTCACCTGCTTCGCTACGCTTGGTTTCATGATGGCCCGCTGGAGCATCCTGTTCTACACGCCCATGTACGCCATCTCAGTCCGGGGATGGGCACCTGCTGTCGCCGGGTCGATTCTCATCCCAACCAATGCTGGATTTGCGACCGGAGGGCTGCTAGCCGGTGTCTTTCACATCAAGCGAACTGGGAGCTTCTACCTACATACTGTCATTTCCATGGGACTCTTTCCAATCACCATGGTTGCGATAGCTCTTATATCTACGCCCGACAGTCCCTGGACAGGCTACGTGGTCATGGTCTTCCTCAACGGACTGATCACCGGCGCTGCGCTCAACTACGCATTAGTCCACCTTCTGCACCTCACTCATGCCGACGTGCACCCCATTGTCATCTCACTCCTCGCTACTTTCCGCGGATTTGCTGGTAGTTTCGGGTCGGCGATTGGCGGCGGGCTATTTGGTCGAGTGCTGCACAGCTCTCTGAAGAACGGTTTCCTCAAAGCTGATTTGAAACACCGTGGCGAGTTGATTAGGAGATTATTGGGCAGTCCGGCTCTGGTGGGGAAATTAGTTGGCAAAGAAAAGGACATCGCTGTAGGAGCGTACGAAGAGGCGTTCAGGGCACTGTTCCTGAGCGCCGTGGTTCTGTCTGTTGTCGTGGTGATGCTGCAGGCTTTTACAGGGTGGAAAGCGCCAGAGAAGGACGAAGAACAGATCATCGATGAGGAAGAGGCTCAAGGAGAAGAGGGGCCGGTTGCAGGGGCTTAGATGTCGGCCGCAAAGTAGTGTTGGGTTCCTCGTAAATTACCTTGACGTTGGCATAGAATGTACAACATGACAGAAACTACTTAAAATCATACACTATCGCCGAAGGTACATGTTGGATAAAGTCTCTGGTATGCACAGCGAACGATTCCCACCTTGCCCTGTTCTCCAAGCAAGTCTTTGATCGGAAGAACCCCATTGGGCGTCTCAGAGCAGTAATCATCCAGATTCCTCGCGGGCGGCACGACTCACCACGCACAAATGATATGGTAGTCCCACGCAGGTGTCACTCGATTTAATCCGCGATTCTCCACAATCTGCTCCTAATTCTCAATCTCAGTTGAGCTTGGCTTCGTATCTATGTACAACTAGGTCGTGGGATCTGAGTAGGTCAGTACGAAGGGTGGTAAGGAGTTGTGGTGTGGTGTAGTGTATTGTATGACCAATATCGCGAGATCAAGGGCATATCGATGCTCCGATCCTGCCTGTCTAGATGGAAGGTAATTAGCTTAGTAGAAACGAGCTTGACCTCGATGGTCAGATCCGTCATGCAAGATATATCAAGTGCGGTATACTCAGAGTGCAAGAGCTCTGTAGTGTGACACATTAAGACTCTGTTTTCTAAAATGTATCCTGTATAGCCCGCAAATTGTTTGTAGTGTGCCATGTGTAATGTGTAGTACTCTTTGGGAATAGTATTGCGAGAGGGTGAGATCTGTGGAGGTTAGTGTTTTTTAAGAAAAGGGTCTTCCAGACATTAATAATTTGAGAGGGCAAGAGTTTCGAAGTGTTGTGTTTATGGAGCTGTTGTACTTGTAGCGGTGTTGTACTTTTGAAGTTGTTCTAGTTTTGAAGATGTTGTAGTTTTGGAGCTGAGTAGACTCAAAATGTGATCAAGCTTTTTCTCAGTGTCCACTCTTCCGCTTTCCTTCGGTGTTTGTTTTCAAAGCAATCTTATGTCCAGCCTCTAGGACGCACGCGCGTAGATAAAAGCATGATTCGTTATACTCGTTGGGAAATGATGTATTATGAAATTGCGTCCTGGAGCTTTGCGCGCTCTTGGATGCTATATTATGCTGTTGTCAAAAAGCGCCTGCTTGGAAGCTGGACTACGTTTTCGCCTGGCAAAGTATATCATCTTGATGAACATGCCTGGTGCGATTCGAATCTTGCAAATCTAGGCCAACAAATGAGGACAAAAGTACAGTGTGGCAGCTTCACATGCAGCTTAGACAATCGTCTGCTACTTTCATGAACCCTTGTTTGGGATGCATGTAGTTTGAAAATTTGGAGACGCTGTCTGGACAAATGTTGGTGATTAAAAGTGCCGCATGGGTACATTGACTATCTTTGAGCAAGCCGTACGAAGTACAGTAGCTTGTTCTGGCAATTCCGAATCATCCTACTTCGAGAGACCAAGTGCTGGAATTTCGAATACTTCAACATAGCGTCCGGCGCATGAAAATGAAATCTTTAGCACCCCAACTCTCGTGACGTATCACAACACCGCTCACACTGATTCCATGAATACTGCATCATATCTTCACTCCGATCCTCATAGTGCCCACTTCAGGAGCTTGGTCTTGTAGATGAGGAAGTATAGGAGACAGTCGTTGTTGATAATATGTTGAAGCTAACTCGATTGGAACGCAGATGGATGGGGTCTTGTGGCTTTTGCATACAACTACTGGCTTGTGAGAAACTGATTATGAGACGCGTGGGTGGGGAGATACTTCGACTAAGGCATCGTGGACTGGTATCGCTGGTACATACTATGGAAGAGCGGTGCATCGTTCTGCAGAGCTTCGGAAGAATTATGTAGTTATGCAAGTATTGAAAATCATGAGGGCGAAACTTTTGATGGAGCATGGGAGAAGAAACATCAAGAGGACAGAGGGCTGTTAGTAATGTCTGACTTCATTGATTCGAGTATATATGGTTGTCATGTAGATGTTACACTTGGCAACTTTCACTGATAAGATTTCCGACGTTCATCGTTGATTCGTGTTCGATCTCAGTTCATTGTCTCCAACATCAGGTCTGCACCCGCACTTAGTCACAGCTTCTATTCTATCGACAGCCTCGCTTTGTTCATGGAAAAGCTCAAATTCTTCGATCCACGTACTGTTGTACGCCACTAGCCGTGCTGAACATGAATGTAGGCCCAATCGTTGGGCGCTGGCGCGTACGCATTGCCCGCGACAGTCTGATCAGCGCGGTAGCATTTATCCATGACCTTACCAGCAGCTCGCGCAAGCCCATTACTACAAATCCATTAGCTGAGAATACGGCCACATGATACGTGCGAACAATTCGTACCAATTAATCTTTCCGTGACATGTCGGACTCGTCTGCGCAGATATCGTGCATCCGTCATTCTTACACCCAATATCAGGTCCCACGCAGCCAACGCCACATTTCTCACCGTTCTTCCCGCGACGTGCTAGCTTGTCGATGCACTTGACGCAAGCAGGCCCCTAGGAATATTCTGTCAGAGAATGGTTGTTTTCGAACGCATGAGGGTGGCTTCAATTGACCTACACTTGCCCTGCCATTGAGTAGGTCGCAGTTGGTCACTTTGGCTCGTTTCACGTTCAGGCTACCTGTTGCACAAAATGTCAATATTGTGAGACCTGTATTCATCATCATGAGGACTGACTCTCAGTAACAGTAGCGTTGAATACTGCCCATGCGTCCTCGGGCGAGGCTGCAGTTTCGGGATTCGCCTCGATGTCCTCAATCCATTTTTCCCAGAAATCCTTGACCTCAGACTCGCCAGACTCTTGTGCAGGTACCACGGCTGCCAGAGCGAAGAGCGCAAAGACGGAGTGGAGCTTGACCATGTTGTGTATGAGGAAATTGAATTTGGGCGGACGATGGATTGTTCAGTGGATTGTTTGACTCGTACGGGGCTCTCAGCACTTTAAATACACAACATGGTCGCGCCTGAACTTTCTTTGCATGGTGGATACGTCTCGTCGTAAGACGATTAGGGCCACCACCTCGCCGAGCAACACTGGTCGCCTTGTCGCCGATATGTGTGACCTACTATCCGGCTTAAAGCCTCTAAGCTGTGTGGATGAGTTCTGCAACTGCTTTATCAGCTTGGTGTTGCTTTACACGAAGTCTGTATAAAATGTAGCGGTTGTGAGTGTAGCATTCCTTCAAATCACGACAGATATAAATCTGAACGCAAACCTGAGCATCCAAACGTGATTGGAGTCGAATCAAAAATCGCACGAAGACCAGATTCTACCGGCGGCCTTGAGCGGCCAATGTATCACAATTGATTAGTTCCGGGGCTAGGCTGGTCGCCTTAGTGGTTCAGGCGAGAGAATAAGGGTAGTTGAAAAGGCTGAGGTGCTGCACGAATACACATAAAGAGTGGTGCTACAATGCCCAGAGCAGCTCTCAGCGGAAAAAGCACCCTTGGAGAGCGGGGCAGCGAACCTTGAGAGTGACTGGAGCTGACATGGTGACGTTTGCCGCGACTCGTGTAGGAGATGCTTATGGAAGACATTGGGTATTTCTTGCTCCATTCCCTACAGACTGATGCGATGCACCCAATCATGGCGCCGTCAGTTCAAAGACTCGATTCCGGTTGCTTCAGGCACTTTGGCTGAAAGCAGTGGTTGTTGCCTGATCCTAGCGATTTCATATAGTACCGCTACAAGATCAAATGGAGAGACCAAGTTCCAGTCTAGTGAGTCGTGATAGCGCACATCATCACCGAGAGATGTTTGCTGGGAAGGCAAAGCGAAACTCATCGGGTGTCCGGGGAAGCAAAAATCGCCACGACTACTGCGTGGCCAAATGTGAAGGGCAGGAGGGCTTGCTGTGGAAAGACGTAATCTGTTGGTAGGCCTGTAGCACTAGTGCTGAAGTAGAATAACTATAACTGCATTGTATTCGATTGATTTATTGATTGATTGTTGACTTTCTGAGATGTGAAGAGAGCTACATAGGAACTAGAATCAGGGGTCTGGTCTGAGCGTTGCTGCTCGGACGCTGTGATCAGTGCACGTGATCGCGTGACTGAGGTATTGCCAATACCTGTGATCCGACATAATCAGTATTAATCAACAGGGCGGTGATGAGAGACCAATTCAGGTCAAAACGATGGACAATATATCATTCGCACAATATATCATTCGCTCTCGCAACACAAAGAAGAAGGCAATTGTAGGCAAAAGGTAGGCTACGTGGCGAAGCGCATACGCTGCAAGTTCCTTGTCCAATCATGGCGCCATATTAGCAGTCTAGATAAGGTCGAAAGCAGGTCATGGATGGGTGGGGCTCGTTGCGATTCGTTGGACACCCGGCATGGGAACTTGTGCCAATGGCACGGCGATAGCTTGATCAGCCGGCGGCCCACCTCAGCTGTAATCTGATGGGCCTCGACATTGCCAGGCATTGCGTCCAATAAATCCAGCATTTCAAGGCCCGGCCGCCATGGAAGCTGTTAGCCAGCATCACGTGCTCTGTTACATAATCACTCGTAGGGTATATATTCCCTGTTTCCCTCATTAGATAGAAATCAACCTGGTCCCTCTTTTCTGCTCCTGCCCTTGCCCGCACACAGAAGCTCTTAGACTTGTCATCAAGTGGCCACCCCATTCTCTCATAAAGCAACAGTGCCCTGTGCCATTATCAAGATAACAGCCTGATTCACATAGACACTGTCTATTAGCTTATTTCAGTGCCTAACTTGTCTTACTGGTCATCTAGTCCATTAATACTGGTGGCCATTTTCTCGACCTGCAAATTTGAAAGCAAGCCACATGGGCTAGAAAGTGGTAGGCATTGTAATTCCGCGTAATTTACAACAATTCATAGGCTCAAACAAGTTCCAGCGCACTTTTGCATGATGAGTTGGGATGGTTCCGCCCCTCCAGGACCTCGGAGTCTACCAGATCAGGGCTCTGATACCCGCAACATCGACACCGAAATAGTGCGACGCAACAGGACGTATCTTGATGCCTATGCACCATCAGCCATTGACGAATTCATATCATTTACCTACAGTGTGGACCACTACAAAGCATTAGCTGCGCGAGCCCGGAGTCTCCTCACCGAAGCTTGACACGGTGCGCGAGACTCTCAAGAGGTTGAATGGCAGTTCAGGATAACGTCTCGAGCCAAATCGGTGAAGAGCTTGAGGGAGAAGCTGGAGGCAAAGGCCAAAAGGCGAGATTATGAGACTCCTCGTGCTATATTGGAAGATGTGAAAGATCTTGCCGGCGTGAGAGTTGTTCTTTACACCCCCAGTCGAGCGCAGCGGCTGAGGGTCAAGGAAGCTGTCAATCAGATCTGGGGCTACGAGGTATTGTTATCGAAAAACGAAAATGAGACGCAAAGTGATGATGACAATAACACTGGCGATACCGAGGAAACCACAAATATCTCAATAGAAGACGCTCCAAAGCCTCTTGGTAGTCAGACAGACTACTAGCGAGTTCCCATGCTCAGAGAACACGGCGATAAGTCGTACGTTTTCAAGGAGCTTGATTGGGCCGAGATTCAGGTCGTGTCGGCTCTTGGCCACGAGTCCAACGATAGGCGTCCGCTTGCGTGGATCGAAGAGCAACAAGGGCTGAGCATTATCATGGCATTCCATCTCAATAATGAAAAGGTCCAGAAAATTGTAACGGCAAAATCTCAGAACAAGGCTCCCGCCCTCACGATCGAACAGGAAGAAAGGATTTTAGATTCTTTGAACGGTCTAGTCACTTCAGGAGATTTGCTGCTCGAGCAATTTCGAGAGTCAGTCACACAGCGTACCACGGCGGCATGGCACGACGGTGCTGATTTAGCCTTATTCTTGCAAAACGTGGATGTACTCGAGAAAGATGCGGAAGAGCAAGACAATAAAGCTCAAGCCACTCGTTGGGACGATTTCAGCACATAAGGGCAGGGTTTACTTTATCGCTTTCTTGTGAGAATCAAGAAGAATTTCCCTCTGGCCTTACGAGGCACGCTCAAAGACTTTGGCTACCCGCAGGATCCATCCTCTGGATTCCGAGATGAGCTAAATCGCTATCAGCCTGTCTTGACCCCAATTCTCGGGTAACTCCGGCGCTGCCAAATCATTCCTATTGCAACTCGGTCGAACATCTCAGGAAATGATTGGCCTGAACTTTGTGCTTGCCAAGCCATCTCCAAATGATGCTTCGACCTTTGGGGAAATTCAGAGAGATCTGCAATCAACCTGGGATTGGTTTCTAAAACAGTCGACAGATTCAACCTCCGTCTGTGGCTTCCTGCTTTGGCTAGTGACTATGGGTATTACTTCTGAGCAATACCCATTGGGTCAAGTTGACACATTGGACGATCACCATTCAGAGCCTCAAGAAACGGCGGTGACAGAAGATGCCGTGCGCTCGTACCCGAATCGACCAGATCTTGCTGTTGTCAATTTTCAGGCACAAGTCGTAGATCCTACATACCCGGGCGACGTCCTTGTCAAGCATTCGCGTCAGTCTCCGACCCGTTGGTCAACAGAGCATGTGGCCAAATCCCTGGACGCGCAGTCGGAGGAGCTTGCCAGCTCGTTGAAGTCCCGGACGGCCATTTTGCGTGCTGAATCCACAACATCTAGAGGAACATCCTTAGAGCATACTGATTTCGGGTTTAACAAAGCGGAATCAAGCTTCGCAGATACATCACTCGTGGATTATTTGAGACAACCGCGTGAACGCAGACAGAAAACCTCTGGAAACGACGAAGAAGAAGCCATGGACTATCTCTCAATAGCAAGTAACGACGAGGAAATTGCTTCGCAGGTTTCCAGGAGGATGCAACAGCCTGAACTCATGGCTGTGAAGCTGTTCAGTGTGTTTTCTGAGGAGGTCGAGGAGTTTCAGGTGTTACACAAAGAACTTCTGGACATTTTGGGCACTGCTCGTTTCATCGTCAATTATCGAAGAGCTCTGAAAAGCTACGTTATCAAACTGAAAGAAAATGCGCGAACGGCTCTGGAGAAAGACACAATCAAAGTTCTTGAATATCGAAAAAATCGCCACGCCATGGCACTTCAGATCGTGGATTACACATCACCGGAAGAGGATATCGACAGAATAAGACGGATAGATGCTGTAGACCACGCATCTCAAAGACAGTGTCTGGAAGACTGGACCAGAACTTCTTATGGCCCACCAGATCATGCACCTGCAGTAATTGAAGTATTTGATTTTGGAAGCGAAGACGGAGAGGAAGAACCTGAAGAGACCTTCGAGACAGACGAACTCAAAACATTGACCACTACCAATATTGGTAGGACCCTCAACTTCCTACAGACACCTGCGGCTCTTGGGGTTCTGACCTTGCAGCTCCGCTTCCTGTTGCTTCCAACCTTTCTACGAGAAATTTTGGACACTACTCCGAGAAGTGCCATCGAAGTAGTCGACGGAGTCAATCACTGCAGTATTTCTATTACGAATACATGCAAAGTGTGGGCCGAAAGTTACACCGCGAGTCACTGGGATTGTTGGCCTTTGAAACCTCCCACACCGAGCTCTACTGGAGACGATGCGCTACTGAGATGGCAAGTAAGTGGTTTTCTCTGTTCCAATGAGAAGCAGCTATATTGAACTTTTAATAGCTTTGCGGTATGCCACTTCATACACGTCTCTCTCTGCAAGAAGCGAAAACAATCAAATCTTCTGCTTTCCATGGATGACCATCCGTCAAGATGTCACTGCTGTGCCGATTCAAAGACTAGATTGAAGTGGAGCGCGGCCTCGAAGCACCTATGGCGAAGTTGCCAGGGTTATCTATCACTCCGTCTTTCTAAGGTTCCTTCGGGGACTTCATCACAATCGAGAGCTCAGAATCGATACACTCCAAGCGGCATTACTGCAGCGGCCGCCCCGGTCCTGCAAACGCAGACGAACCCCACAAGCTTGAATCAAAGCAACACCGGCCATATTCACACCACCAGTCAATCACATGGTCCTGTGCCAGGAGCTGGCCCATCAATCAGTACATTGTGCGTTATGTTCGGCGTCAAAGACATGCAAGGCTTCCATGATGTTGAACACCTTGGTATTGATGCACAAATGACCGACTCGGCTTTTTTCCAGCAATTAAAGGAGATCCACAGAAAGTACCGGCGGCGCTTTCAAAATTGGTTTTCTCGGTTTGTCTTTCGATATTGGCCGATTTGTTCAGGTGAGCACGGCCTGCCATGTTATTTTCGGATTTATTTAACCACAGCAGTTTGAGGAGCTTCTGGACGAGTGTGTCTCATGCGTTGGCGAAGCGCTACCAGATGAGTATGGATATACTGTTAATTACGAGTACGACCCGCGTTGGCCTCATGCTAAGATGCCTCTTATCGACCCTGAGCGCTTTTCTGTCCTCCTGCGAGCATGCAACTACATGTGCTACTGGTCACTTTTCCCGTTATGGATGCACAAGTGTCGCCGAATTCCAAATGGACGTCAGTATCTGATGAGGATCCCGCAGAAGAAGAGAACATGCGCTGCGTCAAGTTCACCCTGCAGTCGAGGCAACTGCACAGACAAGGTGTTTTGTGGTCTGCAGGCAAACTACATGCCGTCTTTTGCGAGAATTTCCATGTACCACGTTATACCTATTCTTTCAGGTTTCGCCTTCTGGATATACTGGTTGAAGCACCACCCGTCTGACTTAAAAAATGCCTCGGTGCCTCTTTTCACGATTGGCATGTTACTTGGGACATCTTGGGCATTGGTCGGGAAACACGCGGACGCTTCTTAGATAGAAATGCATTGAAGTAGTGGGATAGGGGCATTCACTGTGATACTTAGGGCAATAGCTAACGAATCCTCTTCTAGCTCACGTTGTGCGCTCAGGCTATCGCGTCGCTCGTGAAGGCGTGTATCGATGGCTGTAGACAGGATGAAACGGGAGACAGATCTCGTAGGCCAATACATTCCCTAATCATCTACTCACACCCAAGGTTCCTCAATGCATTCCGGGTGTTCCAGAGATCCTCCCAGCTCTGCTTCCAACGCTGCTCTTTCAACCCCCTCAGCCACTCCTTAACTTCGAGTTGCTCGTTGCCAATTCTAATTTGACCTCCACGTACACCCTTCCAATCTTTCATCGGACCCTTGATGTAAGCATGAGAGCGATCGCAGAAGGGATGCCATATTCTATCTGCCCGTACACCTGCCGCGTTCGGGTTTGAATTGAGTTTTCGATGGTCACGAGATTTTTGTTCTTGCTGGTAGCACGACTCGCAAAAGTCGAGGTTCGGACATACAAGACACATATACTGTGTCGATGTCCATTTAGACATCGAACGGCGGCACCCATCACATGGATATTTGACTCCTGTGACATCTTCGTCTTCATTCCAGGCTGACGTGCCCTCGCCAGCTATTTTCCGGTCAAGGATCGAAAACTGTGCGGTATATGCAATAGACGCGTCGCGCTCGAGACTGGGCAGCAGGCTTAAAACCTTGGTCAAAAGCCGTAAGCTGGGCCCGTCGTTATACGATACGCCATCTTCGAGTCCTTCCATGCACACGTTAAACAGCTTCTCCATCGCTTCCTGGTATGTCGAATTGGGGCTAGAATTTTACCTCGGTCAGTGTCTCTCATTCTTTCATCCAAGATTGACCTAAGAGACAACTTACCCAAGAACACGTAGCATATAAGCTCTGAGCATACCGACTTGAGATTCCTGTACCTCATCGCGATGCTGAAAAGGCAAGATCGGCAGGGACTCAATCTCTTTCAGAAGATTCTCTCTGTCTTTCCAATGGTTGGTTGCTTGGAAACGGCGATATATAGCAGCCGCCTCTCTCCTCCAATTCTCTTGCTGCACAGCCCTGACATCTTCTGCGCGCTTGTTCTTATCATAGATTGCGGGTCGCGCGCTAAAAATTTTCTGTCTTAGCTCCCCTGCTCTATGTTCGTCGTCAAGTACAATTTCGTATATGAGAGCTGTTGCGTGTTGCTGGAACAGGCTTGGTTTCCCTTCCTGTAGCCAATGCATGTAGAGTTCCATTTCTCCAGTGCGACTGGCCGGGCAGGTATGTCGAAGGATGACTTGCTTGATGGCAGACAGTCGCAACGATCTCCCGTAGACACGGCTGAAGTAGGATCTCCTCTCTTTCTTGGACCAGGCCTTGAGCATTGTCATAGCCTTGTGTCCACTGGGATCAATATTCAAACACAGTCCAATGATTTCAAATTCCTTGCCATCCCATGCAGTCGTATCGAAGTTCTTAAGACCGACCAATAAGTCCAAAGCTTGTTGATATTGGCCATTCCGACCGCACAAATTCGACATTCCTTCAAAGGTTTGCGTACGTATTACAGCCATCTCAGGGTCTATCCTAGTACTGGCGGAGATGGGATCTGTATCCATATACTCCTCTTTTGCAATCTCATCCACAGCCTCGGACATTGCTATGAATGCATCGTCTCTCCTATTTAGCAGCCAGTAGGTTGTGCCGAGGAGATATTGGGTGATGATCTTGTCTCGTGATGTGTTCGCGGAGAGAACACTCTTATCCAAGTGCTCGACCACGAAAGTTGCATCAATATCATCCATGTTGCCGTGATCCATCATGCGCCGTTCGAAGTGAAGCAAACAATGTGTAGCACCTATTGTTCTCAAGATCACTGTCTCCAGCGTCAGGTATGGAAACAGCCTCGCGTAATGCGAGATGTCCTCGTTTTCATTTTCGCCATGATACGCGAGCTCAGTGTTGCCAGTCTAGGTGCGAGTCAGTTGCTTATAGAACGGATGAGTATCTTGCCCAACCTACTAGCTGTATCAAATGTCGGATTGCTCGATAAGCAGGTGCATATCCCCGAGCATCTGTCTCAGACATCCATGCTTGATAACACCCTTCTGCTAGAGGAAGCAATATGAGCTTTGTTTCTGGTTGGCTGAGCCATTGTCGTACATCTTCCGTCAAGACAATTGAAGGTTGATCACGCGCCGTCTGCGCCAACACGCCTATCCTATCGTACCATGCAACTTGTCCTTGCTGTCTGTCTGGCAACACAACTTCTAAAGAGGGGCCGTGACGGAGCAGAGCTGTTGTAAATGCCGTGGATTCCATGGCGATGCGATGGAAAACGCGAATAAGACGGACAAATACATCTTCATCCGCTGGATCACTGAGTTGACGGAGGTGATGCTGCCAGAAGTGGAGGGCATAGTGCTGAAGGCCGTTGGGTTTTGCCTCTCGAGGCAGTCTCGACTTGCCTAGACCAATGATGAGATCCACACATGTCTCCAAGATTTGCGCGTGTGCACGAGAAGCCTTAGTACGAAGGCCAAGCTTTGTTTCTTCATCGTCTTGTAAAGAGTGAAGAAGATAACGCCTCGTTGCGAAGTCTTGAAAGACCACTTCGGCATTTCGATACGCGACCATTCGTGGGTCACAGTCTGCGTCGGCGATCTCATCCTCATCTTCGTCGTCAGAGCCTCCTCCATCATCTTCTCTAGTTCCTGACTCGCTGCTCACGAGTTGTTGTGAGATCCTTAAGAATCTATAGCAGCTCAGTCTATGTATCTACACGTTACAATTGCGTGCATACCTCCCCGAGCGTCCAAGAACTTCCTCTTCGATGTCGATCACCGCGTTTTCGTTGTGTAGCAGCAAAGCCCCTTGCATGGCCAGAAGCTTCTGTTGCTGGTCTCCACGCTGTGAAGTCTGTGCTGTGTGTGATATGAGAGCCGAGAGTTCACTCAACGTCAGTGATCGGTCAGAGTACGCCATCCAAATGAAGAGCGCCTCGAGGGCTTCCAATTGCTCTTTCGTCCTGCCCTTGATGCATTCCTCTTCGAACAGTCTGAATAATTCGGTTAGATTGCCTGGCATCGTGTCTAGAGCTCGAAGGATCACGCCTTCACGACCAATGGAAGAGAGTCTTTGAAGCATATGGTCGGCGTAGAGCACACCTTGCATACGTTAGCTCGCCTTGGTCTAACAACATCACTTCACAAATGGAACTTACTATCCGCGTGTTTGAGAAGACTCTTGAAGATCGCCTTCTTTACAGCTTTGCTTAAGCGCCTCAATTCCGGACGTTCCCCAAACCGTTTCCTGATGAGCAAGGTCAAGCCTGGCATAACCTTTTCCTTTGTGATGGTTATGGTGTCCCAAGACAATGAGCCAAAGTTCAGAACCGAAGATCGTCTAGTCGTCAAGAAAATAGAGATGCGCGAATTATTACTTTGCGAGTATTCGGCCAGGTCAACCAGTGAACATTTTTGATCTTCTTGAACCTCGTCAAACCCATCGAGAAACAAGATCAAACGCTGCGAGCTATTCTCGGAAGTGAATGTGGAGGCAAAGAACCGCTCCCATGTGGACGTATCCGAGGAGTTTGAGATGGGATTGATCGCTTCTTCACGAAGTTGAGCACCGACTACCTCGGCATAACGATCGTTCCTCGAGACTATTTGCATGACAATGCAAGCAAGAGCAGTCTCCACTGAACTTCGATTGGGGAAGAAATAGAAATAGCCGCAGCTGGCCGAATCTCCCCATTGTGTAGTCGCAGTCTGATAAGCGCCGCATGTCAAGAAAGTCTTGCCGGTGCCATCTGGCGCTTGAAGCCAGATGACCTCATTGACCGCAATGCGCCATTTCAAGAATGCAGGCTCGGAATATAGCCACTCATTTGTGGAGGTGACCATCACCTTCTCGAGGAACTCGTGTTGTTCCAAATTGGCATCGTAGACCCTGGCGAAGTCTGGATATGTGTCTGGACGTTCTTCGAAGAAAGATCGAACCTGAGCCGCCGCTTTGACACTTGCATCGCCTACATCACCCTTGGCCTGAATGATGTCTTGACTGGGAGTGGTCTGAGTGATCGCCTTGAGGAGCTGATCCTGCTTCTGTGCCATATACATCTGCAGCTCGTAGCTTTGATCTTGCTTCTGTCGCACTGCGATGAAGCCTTCAGTGACCTTCGCATGAATTGCAAGGTTGCTGGCGTAGAGTGAGTAGACGTCATCCTTCAAGTTGGACCGGAAGATTGTGATTTGTTCATCGAGCTTGTTCACATCTTCGCTGACCTTACCAACATCCTCGTGGGTATCGCGAATAGCACTATAGCTTGCCATTCCCACCGTCGCCCCTAACTCTTCGATAGCTTTCTGCATAGCGGCGTATGCAGCTGATAGTTGCGGATCTTCCATATTCCACAGCACGTTAAAGAACATCTTTACACGTCCACTGCTTACGAGGCGATAGGCAATGCCGCATATAGACAACTGGGTGGAGAAGACGCGCACCACTGCGAGTGCCATTGGCTTCGAGTCTGCTTTGCCTTCAAGTAGCGACAAGCGCTCAAAGAACCTGTTGGCATGATTGAAGAAATCCTCGACTTTATCGTATTGCGCGGTCGCAGCAGCGAATGCCTATACCGTCAGCAAGATCTTAGTGCTAGCCTAATCAGCGTCTACTCACTGACAAGAGGCGACCACAAGCACTGAATATGATTCCTACAGGCATCGCTGGAGGAAATGCTCCGGCGGCGGCGCCAATCATTTGGAGACCGTCCACGCATTTTTGTATGTTCCCGAGATGTCCTTGGAAAGCAGAACGGACTTTGTCAACCTTCCCACTATCATGACGAAATCCACCAAAGGTTTTGAGCTCTTTGCTGGTTGCTGCCATCACATCGTTCAGGTTTTGCGATGCCATATGCTCAATGTTGTGGCCTGTCTTCTGTGCATAGTCCTTGACAGCTTCAGTCCAGAGTGTACCGAGATCTGTCGGACGCTCTTCTTCTCCATTCTGATCGGTCATGATGCAAGTGATTTGCGCTCCTCAAGCGCAAACTTGAGCCACTACAGAAACTGAGTTGGCAGGATGCGTCGTCGATATGTACTTGAGCTGGGAGGGGGATCTTTACTTATGTGCCAGTAGCTCAGCTGAGCCACTAGCTATCTAGGTCGGCGATCTTGATGGTGGGGGCTGAGGAGGCGCTAACGAGGCTGAGGATGATGTTGCAACAATGCGCGATTTCCCAAAAGCTACACTCACATGTGATGTTGAGCTCTTGGATATTAGCACTAATATAAATTGTTGATTTGCAAATTGTGTATCCCATCAGCGCAAACGTTGAGAAGAGAAGCATCCTGTCGCACCTGAGTTTGCGGCTGGATTATTGCGATATGTCGACCAATCAAATCACTTGAGGAGACCGATTTTCCAACTAACAGAAAGAGACAAATCAAGCAGAACAGGGCTGCGGGTGGGGGCTCGTAAATTTTACTTTTATGGTACCTAGGTAGACCGGACTCTGGAACGAAGATGTTACGTTGCAAATACTTCGAGGCAAGCGACATAGAATGGAATAATTGTCAGAAATACCCTCATCAAGAGTAACATTTCTCGAATGCGGGTACTTCGTTTGAGGCTGCACCGTTCATGTAATTCATAAGCTAGCAAGTGCCTAAGAAAGTAAACATGTCGCACTGTTTCCTTTTGCGATGCCATTTGACTTGCCAAAGGCAAAAGCGCACAATTCCTCCATACAATGAACATCATCCCCCGGCGGCGCTCTCTAACCAATTAGAAGTTATTTTGACTTCGGTGTTCTGTAGGCTGCTTATCGAGCAGCGCGCCACGTCAGGAAGGCGAGGATAAGTGCTGGGATACCCACACCAAGACCAAGTCCAATAGCAATCTTATCCGACCGACTCAGTCCTGTCTTATCCTCACCGGCATCGGCTCCCGTTGCCGAAGTCTCGCGCGTACCGGCACCAGGAGAATCGGTACTAGTGGAAGCAGCCGTCGAAGTTTCTCGTGTGCTAGTCCTCGACCGGGACGATGTCGCAGGCAGACGCGCGCAGAGTAGGGATTGAGTACAATACTCTCCCGTTCTGCAACACCCATAACCGCAGGCCTGATTGGAGTTGGGACAGCATGCGTTGTTCAGATCTGGCAATTTTTCCAATAAAGCCGCAGAAATGTGTAAGGTATCCCGTTCGAAGCCGTGCAAGTCACTGTTTCGCATCAGCTGTGACGTTCACTGTCAACATGAAATTGGTATGTTCACCTTGTCATCCAAGAAGACTTCGTACTCGAGACACCCGTTTATCAACACTGTCCCAGGGTGTTCCATCGTTCTGATCTACAGTCGATTTGTGGGGGATCGCGACCACGGCAGTCGTTGCAAGGATCCATGGGAGAAGGCAGAGGAAAAATGACTGAGACGAAGTAATGGTTGAAAGGACGGACGGAAGACTGGTAAATCATGAAGTGCGAGAATTAAGACCGTACCTATGGCTGTCTTAATACACTACATCCGACTGTCACGTTGCCAAGAACAGCCCCCTTGCGCTGCATGTGCCTGTCTCGGCCTTGTTCACTGCGCGGATGATGGCGTTCAGCACCGCCTTCAAACCGAGCACTGCCTCCAATTGCGGCGCAGGGTTCAAAACTATAGTACTACCTGAGACATCGCTACGCGTGTGGTTTGCACTTCTGACTGTTCTAAGCCGGAGGCTACAGTGGAGGACCTTGTTCGCCGGATGTTGATTCGTAGACGGTTTGCTTGGATGGCTTGCAAGGCAGAATGGTGTGCCACTCCCATGTGGAAGCTGGAAAAAGGTCGGAATCTGATCTTTTTCGTGAGTCCTGGAGTTGAACTCTTTTGGGGTGCTTCCATCTATATTTGTGCAGAGGTAAATCTACTTGGACTAATCTGTTGGGCCCGATGCTAGGGTTGCAGTAGTCCCGTCTAGTGCGCGTCTTTCATCAATATATTCTCACAACAGACCCACCACTCGATCCTCTATGAGCTTTCATTCCCAATATTCAGATGCGCATAGTTGTCCACAAGGGTTTTGAGGACCTGCTTCTCCTTCTCCTGCTTCTTCACGATACTGACAGGCCAGTGGCTCCTGACAGCAACCGCCATATCCATTTTCCCGTATAGGACATCGGCGTCGATATTTCCAGCTGTTCTGAATAGGGCGACATCCGCTGGCCTCATGCGACCTCGAATAACATGAAAGAGGGCGTTGGCAAGGTAGTGGTTTTTGCGCTGAGAAAAGAGACCCATCACCACGAGGATAAGAGTGGATCTTAGCAACTCGAGTTCCTCGAGAGGAGTGTGCGCATTTGCGGCATCAAGCGCGTCCACGCAGTCTGATGCGGAGAGCATGAGGGGTATGACAATGAAGAGGTCCATTGCTTCGTAACCATGACGGAGATAGTAGAGTCGAATGAGGGTTTGAAGATATCGCGTAGCATCCGCAACAATCTGGCGTGGGGAAGGCACATGTTCGATTGGTGTGTCGACAAGAGGCTTAAACAAAGTGAGTACGAGGTGGTAATAGTACAAGCTTGTGACAAATCAGCAGATCTCTTTTCCACCATCGGTAGAGTCCGTCGTCTTACTGGATCTGCAAGTGCCCAGGTAGAACAATTGACTTTGGTTGTAGAGGAGTCGGCAAGGCATCACACCAGCCTCTCAGCCGCTCATAAAGCGGGTATGCCTCATCGAGATTTATGACTGAGTTCTGCGAGAACGCGGTCTGACAGGCCTCATTCATGATGATTCGAAATCGGCTTCTCGTCTCGAAAACCTGCGCGAAATAGGATGGGTATAGATGATCGCTTCCAGGATACTTGATCCAGACCTCTCCATACCAGCCAGATTCTGATACTGGGTTTGCCAAGGGCCATTCTGGAGGATCGCTCAGAAGCGGAGCAAACATGAATGAGAAGCCAACAAGCCTGATTGCGTTAGTGTACAGTCTGGTCGTGGGTAGGGCTAGTCACGTTTCCCAATTGAAAAATGCCCATGCGGTGTATGCTCTGCCCCAACGATCCCTGGGACTCAGTCCGGCATTGATACTGAATAGGCGCATGCTCTGAATCAGAGTAATTGCATGGAGTCGGTATGCCTGTCCCACTTCATCAAGTCCGCTTAGGTTGTAGAATACGTTGAAGAGCATCCCAGCCTGTATGGTAGTGATACGAGGCTCGTGCGCGTCAAGCTCCCACAAACGTTTTGCTTCCGCAATGAACTGGTACGTGAGTGTACGGGGATTCCAGTACTCAGCACGATCCTTCAAATCAGGATAGCATACCTAGCTGAGTGTCAGATATATCTCTAGGTAGTCGACAGGAATACAGTTGATCCTACACATGCATAACCCAGCATGACATTCACCAATAATGATGAGCAATAATCCTCTCGTAATTCCTTCAAGTCCTCCAGGAACAAATCAATCTGAACAGCGGCCGTGAAGTGATACTCACAGTGGAACCACCTACGTAGGAGGTTTCGCATGAGTGAATTATCACTAGAGACAGTAGTCCATGCGGCTACATTCAAGTCGGTAAAGCGTGAGTCGACAACCTCTGCGGCATGGAACGGTTTCATGTAGATCATCTCGTCCGTGGATCTTCGTGCGTGTGATGCACTTTCGTGGCCGGAAATTGATCTTGGATACTGGGGCAGGTCGACAGATACGAAAGCAGGATATACGCTCCCGGGCTCGTAGATAGGTGAGCGAATGTAAGCATTATCGTCAGTCAAAAGACTCGCAGGCATTGCCTTGTGGTACGGAAAGTCGTAGCGAAATCGGCTTTCTGGCGCCACGGAAAGCTGGAGCAGGAGATCTCCATCGGTGACATGGTTCACCAACGTCGCTATGTCTGCACCAGATCTGAGCCTTGCAAGAATGTCGTTTGCGTCTCGTTCTGGGACCGATCTCATAATCTCTATGAGCGTCTGATATGGTGACTTCTCTGATTGCAGTGCCTTGTTTGATCGCTTCAGAGCCTGAAGACGAGTTTCGGATGCTGCTGCTATATAGTGGCATTTCCAGCCACGCTTTGTACACGGCTGGCATTTCGGCCGCAAACCATCACACTGCCATGTTATTAGTCACACTCGAGTCACGAGCATCGCCCTACGTTTTCGTACCTTCAATTTATGTTCACGACAAGTCTCACATGCTGTCTTGGCCCGTCGCTTTTTCGTTGGGAAGTATTGAGATGAGGGAGAAGGATCAGAAGATGAGGTTCGTGGCAGAAGTGCACGTTGCTGCATGCCACCGGACGTCATGAGAATGTATTGCCATGAGCGTACTACCCTGCCCCACCAGCGATAGCGTCATGTAAACGAGAACAATGTATCGATGGTGGAATCGCGGGTATGGCTAATTTTATGACTTGGTGGGGTTGGCCGGTCAGCATTACCGGTAGTTAGTCAGCTCTGGCGCCGGTTTAAGTTAGCGGATTCGAAAAGTTTTGTCCAGTTAACCAGTAGGTACCGGTACCTGCCGTGCTACCTCTGTGTCGACCCAGAGAAAACAACCTTGCCGCGCGAGCAATATTTGTTAATTTGAAAAGCCCTGACAGCATCCAATCCCATTGTACCCTTCTAGGTCAGGATACCTTCGACACCAATTTACCTACGTGTTCTAGCGCGCTCAGGTTCTGCGATATGCTCATTGTGCTGAGCAAGCACTGGAATACGCACGCGAGAGCGTCGATCTATAGTCTATACGGGCACCTCTGCGTGGAGTTGTGCGCTCACTACGCAGAAGCAAAGACTTAGCAGCATCCCATGTGTCTGGGAAGCGGGGTTCGGGTAACTTAGCTACGAAAAGCCGAATTCAGTGGAACTATAATACCTCGGTGTTGTACAAAAGAGGCCAAAGCGAAGTCTCGTAGCATGCACTACCATAAAAACGACCTTAGAAGTGAACATCAAAATCCAATCGTAGCAGAAAAAAGCGTATCGAAAACGGAGCAAGCTTGTTTATTATTTATCTTGAGCTTCAAAAGAAAGATCTTGCAAGGATACACACGCCTGCATTGACGCAAATGTCGTACGATTTCCATAACCGCGGTCTTGTGATCGTGTTCCCACGTTCTCGACTGCGATTAAGAAGAAGAGGAATCCAATCATAAGTCATACGCAAAATTGATGGCTGTATTGCATCCCTGTGACCGCTAGTAATTTTCCTCAAGGTCCGCCAGAGCGATGTGTGAAGATGGAGTGTCGCGTAGCTGCGACGTCTAATTTACATTACGTACTTGAGGATTAATGGCGATCACCTAACCAGAGAATTGTGTCTCAATAGCAGCGTCAAGAATGAGCACTACTCTATTGAATCACCCAAGTATACGTCTTTTCATTCGCTGCCAGCTACCGCCTCTCTTGTGACCCCTACGCAGAGCGTTATTAATCGCTATCTGTGCGCAGCTGGCATCCTGCACACGTTTGTACGCCGAAAAGTTTTCTCCTGGAGGAACATATCTGAATGCGCCCGTGCGAAACTCAATGCCGGCGTCGTTCGAGACGTAGCCAAATGGGTCCTGAAGTTGCAGGTCAATGAAGTTGTCTGCATGTACCACTTCCTGATGCTTCATTGTTGGTGCTTTGGCTGCAAACCATGTGGCTAGACGGAACCACGCAGCAAAGTCGAGGGCTGTCTGAAAAGGAGGTATGGGCTTGCTCAAGGGGTCCATGAGCTGCCCTGCTACGAGCTCCGAAGATCTTTGCGTTGCGGCATGTCCGAGTTCGTCCAAGTAGCTAGTTGGGCAGTCTCTGGTACGATACCCCACGAGGATTGCGCTTCAACACATGCCTTGAACTCGAATCACTTGGCATCAGGTGTCTTGGTAGTAGTTTTGAAAGAGGCGAGGAAACCATTCATCCTAGGTAACTCGGTACTGAAAGATGTGTCACCTGTGACATTGAGTATTCGACCTCACCAATTTGCGAAGCAGTCCCACCCTACATATGCCTGATTGGGTAATCTTGATCTGCCTTCGAAAACCAATTCAAAAGTCTCTCGATGCGCTTTAGGGATGGTCTGGTAACGAGCTGGCAGGTCTGTGAAATAGAGCCTACCGAGTATTATATTGAAGAAGTGATCTTCGGAGTCTGCTCTCACAAACGACACTAGTTGGTTCGAGAACTCTGTCAGATCGCATTGATCAGTTGGCTGCCAGTCATGGTTTCGTACAAGTGATAGAAGCTTATTCTTGCGAAGTGCTGCTTCATCGTTTGGAGCAGTCTGGTCATTAATCGCCTTGCGTTTTTGGCTGTAGGAGTACGTGAGCATAGCGACGCAATGAATGCCCATACATGACTGGACTTACTGTAAGGAAATAAGCAGCGTTGTATCAATTTGTCTCCGAATTCCATCAAGCTTCTCCTTGAGTGCGTTGATTTTCTTCTGCTCTGAAGTTCCAAGTAGACCCTGTTCCAGTGCACCTCTTTGAGAACCGTCTCTCTTGTGCTTTACGCGGGTTGTTATCACGCGCAATTCATTTGCGACAGCCTGGCTGTCGGTCGCATATCCTAGAAGTTGTTGATCCGCAGTCTTTTCGTGATGTGGTCGCACGGAGCCAGAAGATTGTAGTCTGACGACACCGTGAAGCCCTCCGAGGAGATCGTTGAAATCGGTGATCGCACCATTCAAGAGTGTGGTCTCCTCGGTCCTGCCATCTCCTGAGCGATACACTTCACGAGTCCTGGCAATGACCTTGGAGGAGAAACCAACGATCTGAATGACAGCTGATGCAATGGATAGAGCGCCGAGCGGCTCCATTCTCGAAGGTCCTGGGAATTGAGGTTTTGAAGGTCAGAACGTGAATCAGGCTGAAGCTGACAGCACACGTGCAGCCAGTCACACCAAGACTCGCGAGAGAGCACTTCCACAGAAGATGCATAGGTCTTCCATATGCTAGTCCGTTGTCTACCTTGCAAGCCATGATCGGAACCATGGACGATACTTTTTGAAGTGACAGGCCTACAACAACTGTTTTGGTGTGCAAAAGGAAAACAATTTTTTGAATCTGATAACGGTTGATTGGGCGTGGGGGCCAAGGCCCCCAGACCAGCCTCGAGGACCCATGAAAGGTTTTCCTAGAATACCAACAATGTGGAAAACTACACGCAGTGGGGTTTATTGTTTTGTGTTACCCCCTGAATCAATCTCCTTTAGTGTTAAACAAAAGCAGTGTGGCAATGACATTGCCTTGCGCAGTGGTAAATGACATACTGCCGGTGAGAAATGTACAAGATTCAAAAGTATTGCTGGAGCGTATAGATTTGATAATCAGCCATCCACTGTGATCACAGGGAGAAATTGTGCCATCAAGACAACAGGCATACCGAATCTGCCTGTGAAGCTCTCTGCTCCTCCGCTGATGATCGTGACGATGCTGAGCTTGGCACGGGAGAAGACGGGCGATCTCACATGTCAGATCCATGAACGGAATGCGACTGGGTTTGCAAATGCTGGTAGCGATCTGCGCCACGCAGCAAACATTGTTGACAACAACTGACACATGTATACATACTCTCGCGTTCTGACATGCATCGTCCAGATGTGTTGTGGTCGTCCGCTTCACAACAATGCCACGAAGTCTGGATGACGTTGGAACCTGCTTTCTCTTCCTTGATTTCTGTCCACTGATGTCGAGTACATTAGCGGCTGAGCGTTGAAGACCCCACCCACCATGGCTCGACTGACAGAGCACATCAGCGGCCCAGGGTATTCCATGCGAGCGAGGCGTCAATCGATGCGGTGGCTTGCGGCTACTGGGTCGCTCGCCCACCCAATTGCCAGGTTGTGCACCTCCGCTCGTTCTGCAACCCACCATTGTCCCGCGGCCTGAAGCGGGTCGCATGCCCTGCTCCGGCCTCATTTGCAATTCTCGTTTTGCGGCAATTCTCGCCTTCTGCGGTGCGATGCCAGTCGCTCGCTCCTCCTGCGCGTAGTCTGCGTATATTCCACACCTATTCGACGAAACCTCGAAACTCAAATTTCCTTGTTTCGAGGCTAGGGAGTGGATCGCTCGCACGTCCACACAGGGAGTTCATGCGAAGACCCACTCATGACAGACACAACGTCCGACAGTCGCGTGGTGGCATCACCTCCAGCCACCATATCAACGACCAGATTTCTCGAGAGGATCCAGGGCCACTGCACCACCGGCAGCGACCCTGCTCATGACTACTTTGCGTCCTCGCACAACAACGGTACCATGGCGTCAGAGTCGACGCCGGATCGCCCTAGTGCGCCCAGTCGCACGCGCACTGCCGTAGAAAACCTCCTGCCAGCGGGCATCGTAAGGAGGGGGAATGGGACATCACGACCACCCTCGACGCCGCTCATTGAGCGTTCCATCTCGTCCATGGCCGACAGCTTCACTGACTACTGGGGCGTGTGCTCGAGGAACCCGGACCGCGATGGCTCGACGACACCAGATCCTGCTGCCGCTGCAGCCAAAGATGATGCACTGACGCCCATCTCTAATTGGGCGCATCTCAACTACATGAAGAGCCAGCGGAACACGTTGCGTTCTGAGCTGAAGGCACAGCAGGTTGCTGGGTCTGAAGCAAAGCGTTCCGTCGCGTCGCTGAGGCGCTTGGCGTTCCGCATGGCTGTCAACATTTCTGTAAAGGAAAGGCAGATTGCAACAAGTGCGCGCAATCTGGCAAAAAGCCAGAAGAACAATTACGTCGAGGGGAAGGATGCCGAGAAGAGGGTGGAAACCCTGAAGCGTGCGTTGCGTGTCGAGGAGGGCCGGAACAAGGAGATACTCGAAGCACTAGAACGAGCTTCCATGTTGACGTTGCAGTGTGAGTGGAACCACCTCGCCCATTCGCTCTTTCCTTCTGACTTCAATCGCAGATGCCGAACCCAGCGAAGCCCAGCATCGTCGCGCACGCAACCCGCTTTCACCCCCTCCCTCGCCAACCCAACGTCTGTCGAACCTGTCCATGACCACACTGTCACACCCACAAACGCCCCCTCGCTCTACGTCTTCTTCTTGGAACGAGACAGACTGGGAAATCACACCCGGCCTCGATTCGCCGACAGAAGTGCGCACATCAGACAGTCGTCTCATCCGAGCTAAGCGCGAGTCTGACCAAGCTCTTTCAGCTTGCCGACGTCGCATCAATGAGCTGCAGGCCGAGTGTGCAAAGAGCAAGGAAGACGGCAAAGCCTTGGAGGCCTCAAAAGTTACACTCGACAAAGACATCGCGGAGCAAAAGGCCCGTGTCGCTTCGATCGAGGCAGCAAAAGCAGCAATCGAAGAGACTCTTGAATCTACTCGTCTACAGCTTGAGGTTTCCACGGATCTGGAGAATGGTCTAAAGCAGAAGCTGCGCTTGAAGAACAAGGAGCTAGCGAACCTGCAGCAGAGCAACGAAGAACGCGAGCAAAATATCTCGAAGCTCGAAAAGGAGAAAGCGGATCTGTTAAAGAGTCTTGAGGATCGCGACTCACAACTGCAAGAGCTTGAGGCTCGCGTTGCAGCCCTACAGGGAGATTTGATCACCCTGCAAGAGAAATTGGACGCCGCTGGGCGTCAAGAGTCCGTTTTGCGAGACGAGTTGAAGGAGAAAGAACACGCCAGCGAAGACCTCAGGAAGCGACTCGACCGCGGCTCGAAGTATGAGCAGATCTTGCAGAAGAAGATCGCCGAGCACGAGCAGGAAATCTTGGGCAATGTCAAGAAGATCGAGATCGGCGGTGGCCTCATTTCATCTCTAAAGGAGCAGATCAAGCACTCGGAGAGCAGCAAGAAAGACACCGAACAAGCTTTGGTGACATTGCGAACCGAGTTGAGCAATCTGGACTCTACTCGGATGAAGGATGCGGAGGATCGCGACCGCGTGTCTGCCGAGCTGGCTTCCGTACAAGCCTCAAAGAAGACGATTGAGGAAGAGCTGCACAATGCTGGCAAGCAGTTGGCGCAGGAAAAAGGTGAGAAGACCCGGATCCAGTCTGAACTCGAGACACTTCGGTCTTCCCACGAGAACATGAAGGCGGAACTCCAGATCGCACATCGCTCCATGGACTCGCTGGAGCGCACGGACGATGAAAGACAGGCCGACTTGGAACATGTTCGGGACCAGAAGGCGGCCATCGAGGCTGATCTCCGCGAGGCGAGACAAAACATGTTCTCGCTGCGCGAGACCGAGAGGATGAGCAAATCAGAGCTCAAGGAACTGCGATCATCTGTCGAAGAGCTCGAGTCGAAGCTGCAGGCGTCTTTGGACCGGGAAGCATCCTTGAAAAGGCAACTGGAGGAGGCTCGCGAGAATCGCGCTGCAGTTGAGCGCCAGAATGAAGTCGAATCACGCAGTCAGAGCGAGCAGCACCGTCTGCTCCAGTCATCCATGGCCAGTCTCCATGCGTCCCTCGAGGCATCCGAGAAGCTCAAGGAATCTTTACAGAAAGAGCTGGATCAGTTCAAGTCCAGCAGTAAGGATCTTGACTCGCAACTCACCAACTCCCTGCGCCAGAAGAACGACTTGCAAAGCGAACTCGACTCGGTCCGATCTAAGCTAGAAGCCACCACTTCACAGAGCGAAACCTTAAAGGCCAAGGTCACTGAGCTCGAGGCCAACCTCAGTGCGGGGGAGCAGTCCAAATCTGAATTGCAGGCACGACTCGAATCTGTCCACGATGAGCAGCAGAGACTCCAATTACTCGTGTCCGACCTAGACACCCAAGTTCGAGACAGTCAGAGTGCAGTCTCAACTGCGGAGGAGGCATTGCAAAGTCGCGGCGACGCATCGGTGGCTGAAGCTGCAGAACTGCGCGCCCGCTTAAGCGTGGCAGAAGAGTCCAAAGAACAGGTTGTCACGCAGCATCGCGAAGCGCTGGCAGCTAAAGAGGAGCTTAACACCCGACTGGAAGGTGCCCAGTCAAGGTTGAGCGAATTAGAGTCTGAAGCAGGCGAGGCCAACGCTCAACTGTCACGTCTGCAGGAAGAAATGTCTTCACTTACTCACTCGAAAGCCGAACTCCACGAACAGTTACAGTATTCGCACCGCGCGCACGACGGACTCCTAGAGCGACTTCAATCAACGGAGAGCAAATTAAAGTCTGTCGACACCGAGCTTGTGCAGCTTCAGACGGAACTCACAAATAGTCGACATGAGCTTGAGAGATCCCGCCAGGACAAGACGGAGCTGGAGAGTCGTCTGGAAGAAGCGCGCGTGTCGCATTGCAAACTTGAGGAAGAGTTGGGGTCAGCTCGGAGCGCCAAAGCTGATGCAGAAGTCTTGGAAGCCGAACTTGTGGCTGCCCGCGCTCAATTGGTCCAGCATGGTACAAATGACTCTGCGTCGAATGCGAGGCTCAAGGACATTCAGGAGGAACTCAACACACTCCGTCAGAGCAAGAGCGATGCGGAAGAGAAACTCAATCAAGCTCTCACGTCCACAAAGACCCTCGAGGATGACCTTGAGCAGACACGCGGACGACTCCGCGATGTCGAGTCCAAGCATACGTCATTGCAAGACCAGATGACCACTACCGATGAAGAGCTGGCAGGTCTACGAAGCCTGAAGGCTGACCTCGAGAAGAACTCGGAGGACAAAGACGCAGAGCTATTGTCAATTCGCGCACGCGTCGAGGAGTTGGAGTCAGGCAAGGCGCTCACTTCTACGGAAGCTTCCAAAACGAAGCAAGAAATTTCTGACCTTCAGGACGCCAATACGAAGCTCGAAGAGCAGATCAAACATGCAACAGAACAAAAGGCTGCACTCGAGCACGATTTACAGGCTGTGCGCGCGCTTCTCGAGACAACTCAATCCGAAAGTATTGATTTCAAATCTAAGACTGGAGAGGCCAGCAAAGAGCTCGAAACTCTGCGCGAGAGCAACACTAAGCTGACCGACTCCGAGAAGGAACTCATGCAGCGGGTGCACACTGCTGAAGAAGATCTCGAGAACGTCCAGGAGACGAACAAGCGGCTGGAAGCCTTCTTGGAACGAGTTGAGAAGGACATGGCACATGCTGAGACCGCATTCGAAGAGAGCGAGAAGCGCCTCGAGGAGTTCGTCGAAGAGTCGAATGCCAAGCTCGACGCTGCCCGCAACGCGAAGCTCAAGTACAAGCGCAGGCTGTCAGACAAGAACAGCGAGATGGGGGTGTTGATCACCGAGAACTCTGGTCTGCGTCACGAGATTAGCACAAAGACTGATGAGATCAGTGCCCTCGTGAAGCACAAAGACGACATGACTCAGCAGCTCTCGAAGAAGGACAAATTCGTTGCCGAGCTACGAGCGTCAAGTGACAAGAGGCAGCGCTCCATGAATACCGCATACAACGAGCTTCGGTCTAGATATGAGGAGCAACTCAAGGGCGGTTACGATGGACCAGCGCAACGCCCCAAACGGGATCGTGCTATGACCGACAATCAACCTTTGAGCCGGCCCACAATTAACAGGCAAGAGACCGGCCCTTCTTATGCCGCGCTCGGTAAGGAAGTGCAAGCTTTGCGTGAAGACAAGAAAGCCTTCGAGAAGCTCGTGGCCACCCTACAGGAAAAGATCCGCCAGCTGCAAGTGCTGGAGGAATGGCAAGAAGAAGAGGAAGGTCCCAGCCGAGCCGGTCCTAGCCATGCAGAACACGACTCGGTGCCGTCCACGCCTACGACACAACATTCCCGGCTCTCCCGATCTCACAGTGCTCTCAGCCATCCAAGCGCGCATCAAGAGCGTCCCACGACTGGCCTTAGCAATGATGGCGATCTCACAGCCTGGGCAAACGAGGTCGAACGCATACGCATGTTGAGAAACGAGCAGGCTGTCCAGCTCAAGAACAATAAGCAGGCCCGTCATGATCTTCGTAAGAGCTTGCGGGAGAGTAAGAGCCAGCTTCACCAATTGGAGAAGCTGGAGAAGCAGAAGCCGTACGTTGATTTCATGACTCCCATCTGCACAACTCAGCTAACGAATGAAATCAGTTTCCGACCACGCGCGTACCTCAAGAAGTCTCGTCCCTCAACCGCGAACATGCTCGCCACTACCAACGAGCAGGATCACGCCGCTAGTCCCAGCACACCTACGCGCCCAAATACCAGTCATGGCCTCTTGTCTTCACCTCGCTCCAACACACCTTTTACGCCCGAGTCAACGGCTCGGTCATCAACTCCCTTCTCGTCCGCAAGGTCGAGACATACAATACACTTCTCGCCTGACACTACCGAGCGACCACAGACATCGGGCACCCCACTTTCGGCACGTCCAGCTACGCCGTCGAGGTGGTCGTCTTTGGGTAGACCGAAAACCAGGCAGCGACCAAGTACGAGTGGGGGAATGCTGGATGTGCCTGGCGAAGAGAGGCCGACGACAAGTGGCAGTGGCAAGAAGGAGGAGAAGCGGAGATGGAGTTCAAGCTTGAGGAAGTTATTTAAGTAATCACGGCATCGTCTTTGACGGATTTTGTGTTACGATGCGTTGGGTATTACCGACTGAATACGATTCTTGATATCTTTTTCGCATAGTTCACGCGCTAGATGTACCTCGAACGGATACCTTGCATCTTCGAGCAATCTACCCCACACCAAACTCGAAGAAGTCTTGCTCCTGTTGCAAACAGTCAGTACCTGCGCAATTTACACAGATCATGGGCACAACAACGCTATTGGATATGTTCCAATATCTACATACAGCTGTGTTGCTTCATGTAATTTGTTTCCGCCCCGTAAGAGCTTTTGGGGGCCTCAACTTTGGATACTTCTGGCCGAGCTTCATCATTTTTGGAGAACGGAGATGAAGTTGAAGGCAATACGAGGGGTACTCGAACGAGGTAAAACGATTTCTCTTTGCCCTGCGATTTCGAACGAAGTCAGGGGAGAGTTCAGGCCAAACATATATAGTATTGAATAATCTCGGCGATCTGAACGCTGGTTGTGACAGCGACTTCAAGGAAGTTCTTCACCGGAACTCTTACTACCAAGGACTGAGCATTTGCAGAGGACAGACGCGGTGAATTTGACAGAAATTTCAACATAAATTCGCACACAGTCGCAGTTTGCCATTATAGTTCTACCACTTCACTCTCTACTTCCTGGTCTACGCTCTCCACCAAATGGTTCAACCACGTCCCCAGCCTCAATGCTGCCTTCGCAATGCGCAGCTCCACGATGGGCACCGCGCCAAAAGCGTACCCGTTTGTTCCCAGATCCGTGTCATTCTGTGCATATTTGTACACGTAATCACACGTCAAGTGATTACTCTCCGCAGCCCAGACACTTGCGCACGTCTCTGGCGTGGATGGATCCGTGCACTTGAGCCACATGTATGGAGCTTCGTAGAACCCATCATTCCGTATGCGGTTTACTAGATCTGCAAAGAACGGGGCGATTGATGTGGTTGAGAAGGGCGAGGATACGTTTGCTGCGTAGTAGGGTATGAAGCCATCCCAGACCTGGAATATTGTCAGTCTGATAATAGTCGAAAGAAAGACCAGCACTTACAGCATGCAACTCCGTAGCATGTCCACCAAACTTCACCTTATAGAAGTTCCCACCCGCTCCTCTCCCCGAAGCATGCAGCGGCTGATGAACATCTCCAAGAAAATGCGCCACCCACTTCAGCGCATACGAGCACGTGAGATTCGCCCCGCCTCTGACACTCTCATCCCCATCCACCCCTCGCGCCACGCACTCTCGCAGAATGGACGTCTGGTTCGCAATCGCACTAACAACACATCCACCTTTTGCGCAGTCCTTGCCATAATCGAGCGAGCATCGATCCGGCGCCCAATCATGGGTGTCTATCCAATGCCACTGATACGAGAAGCGGCCTTCAGCGGTGTGTGCGTAGGCGTCAGCCCATGCGGCGGCGCGGCCGATGGACTTGTTGTATTGTGGCTCGAGAAGGTCAGAGAGAATGGTTGTGGCGCGCGGAGTGAGGAATGTCTCGGCCATGAAGCCGATCTGGTTGTGGACTATACGGATGTTAGGTAAGTTATGCTCGGGGTCCCGACTTCAGACAAGGACTCACCATCAGTGTTCCAGGACATGACTGGGGTAAGCCATACTGACGTGTAGAGAAATCTTTGTGTCAGCATCATTATGGTTTTGTGAGTTTAAGAGGGTTCTGTGGATGCTGGAGGATGGTTGACACTGCGAATGTTGATTGCATCAAGTTTACGGGTGGCTGGGTGATCTCTAAGCGCCGTTCTCACGTGCAGTCAACAGCTCTGGGACATTCTGAAAGTTGTGGATATCGAGGAGCAGGAAACCAACTCGGCTCTGATTCTACATGGATTTGAGTCTTCCCTCAACCAAAAGACGCGCGTGAGGTTGATGTTCAGATGAGCGGAGCAGATGACGCGAAACCCCCACATCACGAGCCTTGGCGCTAGAGCGGAAGGGGGATCATTGCATCTCTGGCCGGCGCAGTCAGCAGTGATCTTTCCAATCGTCATTTCTATATGAATACCATTTTGCATATCGAGAAACGTACACGTCGGTAGGATCATTCGATGTAGCCTCTGAAAGGAAAAAGCTGTGTTTTGTGCGGATGTACCACCTGTCCACCAGTGCAAGTGCTCGACAGACCCTATTCGTGGAGACGCAGTTACACAAGACACGAATTCTTGTGTGGAAAGCGAAATTCGCGCGTTTCCGCTCAACTGCCGATAATCTTTGAGACCGTAAACTTGAACAAAGAGCACTTTGAACTACTTTCTTGTGGCTGAAAAGCCACCTCTCGATCGTCTATCGGTTCACAAAATGCCAGAAACAAACCATGTGTTGTGGAACTGGGCAGACTGATCCGGTGAGCCTGTCAGCGCCGTTGTGAATCGTCCAGTCAGAAAGCAGACTTTTCCCGGATAAGTCCACTTGGATGCGTACTCTGTCCCAAATGAACAAGTGGAATATGTTCAAATGACAGCGCGCGTTCTGCCGAATACATGTGGTATTGGAATAATGTTTTTGTCAACAGATTGGGCGCAGGTTTTTGAAGTACTGATCGACGTGGTTCTCCCACACCACGCTCATGACGTCGAGAGCAGACCGATAATGAAATTTGCCCAAACACCAAGATATATTAAAACAGGGGTGGAAGTTAAGTTCTCCAGAACGATCAGGTTCTCTCCAGATGAAATCAAACCAACAGTCGATGAAGTATTGGTAGGGTTACCGCAAATGCCCGTTCCATCGTGGTTCAAGAGAAGGAAACAAGTTCAAACAAAACCTTTTCGGCCGACGCAGATTCTATGGCTTGCTCTTGTCCGAGTTGACAAGGTGGTATTACACATGACATAAGTATAAGCCTCTGAGGGAATGGCAAGCCAAATCCGCACAACTCCGACTTGATAACAGTATGCCCAACCTGTTCATGGCAAATAAACGCGCGGGGCTTCCACAAGAGTCCTGGCAGTGCGAGAATTTGCTCACTTAGATTCCGGAATCTGAACCCCCTAGTCCTGTATTGATTGAGAACTTGATTTGCGAGGACTCGCAAAGCAATCACCAAGCAAGTTTCCAAGAACCAGGGTTTCGAGACTTGACCATCGCCAAAGACAAATAGCTATAACGCGTCTTCGTGCTTCTGTCATCAATCTGCCCATTTCATCTCGATCATTGGTGAAAACATCGTATTTAGGTTTAATCCACCCAAAAACAAAGAAGCGCCATGTAACACGAACCGTCAAGTCACAACACCCTCAAAGTTGATGTGCCAGACTTTCAGCTTCGCACGTCGCACACATCAAGCCCCCGGCGAAAAAGAGTGGTCGGCATTCAGAGCTGTTCCGTGTCCCAATAGTCTATTCTTGCTCACATTATGTACAAGTAGCAGTCCCCTGTATCAACATCCCGCATCCTTCACTCATCGCACATCGCACTTCTACCTTCTTCAACGTTCAGAGCCTACTGCGACTGATCCCAACCACTATCAAATTATAATCATGCAGTTATCCATCCCCATCATCGCCCCCCTGCCCATCACGGCCCTGGCCCTCCCCAAACCAGATTCTATCTTTCCCACCTACGACTACTGCTTGCCCGGGTCGAACTTGGCTGTTGACATTGTAAGTAACGCAAGCGGGCACAAGAGTCCTGGTAATCAGCTGATCTAACGGGGTAGCTGTGTGATTGCGAGAAATCGGCGATTGTGGATAAAGTTGTTCTCGAGGAGCTTAGGTCCCTTCTTGGGACTGTATGTGAGGAATTTAATTAGTGAGACGGGATCGAGGGATGCCTTCAGTCCGATAGGGAGGGTACTTAGTTTTCGAATGAATGTGTTCTTCTAAGCTGTCTTCACTCGCCTCACGGACGTGACACGAAGAAAGTCGAGCCGAAGTCTAAATAGGTACCTTCAGCAATCCTTGACTGCATTCATGTCAGTGTGAAACTGGCTCTGCGTTCATTGTCCAATAGAGCATAATCGTACGAGCCCAACTGTGAAATCAAGCGGTAGTTATCAGACAGAATTACCGTTTCATCACCTTCAATGGCCTGACAGGTCAATTCAAGTAAACATTCCCTCCAAAAGAGGGAGAGGGGGGGGGATGGAATTGGGGTGGTGGGATATGGAGACGTTGGGCTGTTGGACGGGGGATATTACCTCTTGTTCTTGTAGTCATTGAATTTAGATGTCCGCTCCAGAGGACGAGTCTCGCTTCTGCGCGTGCATCGTGGTCACAGAGTCGCTGTATTTGGAGGTTGGGGAATGTCACGATGCTGCAAACGATGTTCGGCCAATCAGGATCCAGCTGGACTAATGCTCCTGCATTTCGATCGCACCTCGCAAATAGTGCCTGCCACGATGTTTGTCATAATTTGGGACAGCATGCAGGACGTTTGTGTCTTCGAAACCAACCTTCTCTCACCTTCAATTTTTCTTCATCCTTCACTCTTCTGCCAGTGCCGATAGTGGCAATTACCGGAACTACTGGTTCTCACCTACACATTACTCACGAACATTACCATTACATCATCCACTGCCAGCACGACGAGATTAAGATGCTCAAGCTGCCGCTATCGGTGGCCCGCTCGATGAAACAGGGCGTTCATCGAGCGGGCATCTCTTCTCTCGGCCACGCCATCAGTCCTGCAACCCGAGCATCATCTTCGAACGCATACATCAGGCAGAACGTCGTTGAAATACCAAATCCTGGACCTCGGAGCTTCCAGCCACCCACTTCGAGAGGATCGGATCGCCAGAGTGTCGCCAGTGATGCATCACGGACTGCGCAACTTGTCTGGCTTGCGAAATTTTCCCTCTCAGGCGCAGTCATCCGCAGACACCATGACGGCAAGATGGAGACGCGCAAAAAGGACATGCTGAATGACGATGAGCGAGGACGTGAAAGGCATGCCGCTCAGTGCTGCGAGAAGACGTGGGATGGTCCGACGGTTTGGGCGCATCTCTGGTGATTAAGACGCAGAGCTGCAAGCCTCACGGAAGCATTAGTCTATTATTCGACAAAGTAAGTTCAGGCCGGTGGCAGATGTGGTGATGAAGTGAAGGCGCTGAACGAGAAAGCAGAATTTGAACAGCGATGGAATGGGCGAGGGCTCGAAAGACTTTGTAGCACAAGGTTCAGGGCTAGTACTATCAAGTGGAGCTGGGAGAGAATACGACGAATACGAACAACGCGCAGGTCTCCACCACGGCAGTGTTGACTAGCCAAAGTACGCGTCAGTGGTAGACGTCGCTCGAGCTCTGTCGCGCGACGTTTCAGGAGGTGTCGGTGAATTGGAGGCTGACTTTGGCATCGGCCGAGACAGCGCACGTCGGTCGTGCTGTGGATGCAACAGCTATGATTGGCTCGAGTGACATGCTGGGTGTTATGCAGGGTGTAAGGCGAGGTGTGGTCAGTGGTTTACTGGGCGGTGCATACAAGGACGATGACGACGGGGGCCAGCGCGGCCAGCGCGGCCAATGAGGGCAGACCTGTCCGCAATGCGTGTCATAGCGCGCCGTTTACTCTCGAGACTTGAATATCAGGCTTCTGCCATGGGGTTATTCTTATGATGCGACATGACCTCTCTTTGTCCCTAGAAATTCTCGACTTCTCTCTCGTCTGGGAGAACGTTCCCAATGTCGAGCTCACAAAACCCCGAGCGCAATGACGCGCCGCCGCCAGAGCGTGCCCCACCACCGGCACAGCAGCCTCCGCAATACGCAGAAACGCCCACGATAGAGCTTCCTGCCGACGAACAAGCGGGCTCTTCCCGACAAGCATCAGCCCAGCAGCAGAGCAACGCGCCCTCACAATCAGGCACAAAGGGCGAAGCATCGTCGTATGCTGGCTCCTACCGCCCGTCAGATGCGCAAACCCCAGCGACGTCAGTGCCTTCGTACAGCGACTTCGACCACGGCGCACACGCGCAGCTTGGCCAGAATGAGGCTGCAAACCCCGACCAACCACCGCCCGCATACACGGAGCTGCCAGGCCAACTGCATGACGACAACGGGCTGGGCACCAACGCCGTCGTCGCAGAGGATGGGCGTGTCAACATCCGCATCGACCAGAAGAGCCGCGCCCTCTCGCAGCTCATCCTGCCCCAGATCCAGCGCCAGCTCACCCAGGTCCAGCAGGACCCCGCCCCGCCCCCGCCCTATGTCCCCGAGTTTCTTGGCGGTGCCCCTGGCCAGCAGCCCCCGCCGCCGCTCAATGTCGTCATACAGGTTGTTGGATCGCGGGGAGACGTGCAGCCGTTTGTGGCGCTGGGCAAGGTGCTGAAGGAGACGTATGGACACCGAGTACGACTGGCGACACACCCCACGTTCAAGGACTTCGTCATCGAGAATGGCCTCGAGTTCTTCAGCATCGGCGGCGACCCAGCCGAGCTCATGGCTTTCATGGTGAAGAACCCGGGATTGATGCCTGGATTCGACACGCTGCGGAGTGGAGACGTCGGAAAGAGGAGGAAGGGTATTGCTGAGATTCTGCGCGGCACATGGAGGTCCTGCATCGAGACTGGCAATGGTCTTGGCGTGGACCCTCTCAAGCAGACGGTCGAGGAGTGGATGGGCGTCGAAGACGAGTTGCCCGAGCAGCTGAAGAAGCCCTTCGTTGCTGATGCCATCATCGCCAACCCGCCCGCCTTTGGACACATACACTGTGCCGAGAAGCTGGGTATCCCGCTGCACATGATGTTCACCATGCCCTGGTCACCCACACAGCAGTTTCCGCACCCCCTCGCCAACATCCAGTCATCCAATGCCGATGCCTCGATCACCAACTATCTCTCCTACATCATGGTAGACATCCTGACATGGCAGGGACTGGGCGATGTCATCAACCGCTTCCGCAAAGACAGCCTGCACTTGGACCCCGTCAGCATCATCTGGGCACCCGCCATGCTAGCTCGACTCAAGGTGCCCTTCACATATTGCTGGTAAGTCATCCATCTACAATCTCTGACACTGCTCATACCATCTAGGTCCCCCGCACTCATCCCAAAGCCGCGCGATTGGAGCCATCACATCTCGGTCGCCGGCTTCTACTTCCTCGACCTCGCCCAGAACTACACGCCCGCTCCAGACCTCGCCGCCTTCCTCGATGCCGGTGAACCCCCTGTCTACATCGGCTTTGGCTCCATCGTCGTCGACGATCCAAATGCCATGACCAACATGATCTTCGAAGCTGTGAAGATTACCGGACGACGAGCGTTGGTGTCCAAGGGCTGGGGCGGTCTAGGAGCCGATGAGCTCGGCATCCCAGATGGTGTATTCATGCTTGGCAACTGCCCCCACGATTGGTTGTTCAAGCGCGTCTCGGCCGTAGTCCACCACGGTGGCGCTGGTACGACGGCCGCTGGAATCGCGGCTGGAAGACCCACGGTCGTTGTGCCGTTCTTTGGTGATCAGCCGTTTTGGGGAGCGATGGTGGCTCGCGCTGGCGCGGGACCAGACCCTTGCCCGTACAAGGACTTGACGGCAGAGAAGCTGGCTGAATCGATCAACAAGGCTTTGGAGCCGCAGACACTAGAGCGCGCACACGAGCTTTGCGACAAGATCAAGCAAGAGAACGGGAGCCAGACTGGCGCCCAGGCTTTCCATCAAATGCTGGACTACGAGAATCTACGCTGCGCGCTTCTTCCAAACCGTCCAGCAGTATGGCGGGTCAAACGAACTCAAGTGCGATTAAGTGCACAAGCTGCCACTGTGCTTGCTCAGGAAGGCGAGCTCAATTTCTCGGAACTCAAGCTGTAAGCAGACTGCCAAATGGGTTTGATCACCTCTAACAAATCTAGTTATCGAGCCCGGGAATTCGACATTGACGAGGGACCCGTCGATCCCATCACGGGCGGAGCTAGCGCGCTCATGGGCACGGCGACATCCATGATGATGGGCGTGGCTGACATGCCCATACAGACTCTGAAGCTGCTCAACATCCACCCAGATGCTAGGGCCGCAAAGAAAGGTAAAGCGAAAGCCACCGATGACGATACCACCTCAGTCGCCGAGTCCAGTCGCAGTGGACGTCCTTCTGCAAGCAGGACTACCACTGGGACCTCTGGCTTCCCCGCCGACAGCAAACCACCGATCCAAGAAGAGGCCAGTGCGACTGCAGCCAACGCAAGTCCAAGCCAGCCAGGTACACCTACTCACAGATCTGAGTTCATGCAACAGGCATTTGCTGAATCTGCTCAAGGGTCACGGTCGTCGTCTCGAGATAGATTCCGCCGACGCGCAAGCTCAATCTCGGCTGCAGAGTTGCGCAGCAACAATGGCGCCACGTCTCCGAAGCCTTCCACACCTGGACCCGGCCTTACAGAAAGTGTGGAATCTGCTGTCGATACCGGAAAGGGACTTGCTCGCATCATTGGTGCAGGGTTCAAGTCGCCCATGGACTTTTCGCTCAACGTTGCTAGAGGTCTTCACAATGTGCCGAAGCTGTACGGCGCAGAAGTGAGGCAGGTAGACAAAGTGACTGACTTCCAGAGTGGGCTTCGAACTGCTGCCAAAGTACGTCACATTCCCACGAAGTAGGTTCACAGCTAATTTGATGGTTAGGAATTCGGCTTCGGACTTTATGACGGAGTAACCGGACTTGTCACTGACCCCATGAAGGGGGCGAAGAAGGAGGGTGCAGTTGGTTTCGTCAAAGGCGTTGGCCAAGGCATCTTCAGTGTACCTTTCCGCGTCATGGGCGGTGCATTCTCGGTGCCTGGATACGCGATGAAGGGCATCTACCAAGAGATGATCAAGAGCAAGGGCAAGACGGTGCAGAATTATATCATCGCCGCCCGTATCGCGCAGGGCTACGATGCCGCAAATGATCTTTCCAGGAGAGAAAGAGATGACATCATCGCTGCCTGGAAATATGCCAAAGTCGGCATCAAGAAGAAGAAGAACCTTGGCGAGGACCAGATGGATTCGCTGCACTTGTTGGTCCAAGAGAAGCGCAAGAGGAGACAAGAGCGATGGTCACGTGTCAACTCTCATTTCAAGAAGCCCGACGCTCAATCACCAGTCCCATCGGGTGCAAGCGGGCAGGCTATAGGGTCTCAGTATAACGCGCCATTGACCCACAGTGTAAGCCACGGCAGCACAGTCTCCTCACCTGGACCTCGAACACTTCCTCCAGGAGAGCAGCCTGCATGGCGACAACAGCACGCCGCAACATTCCCGCACTCCACAAGCTCGCAAACGCAGGAGTCAAATGCTTCACTTGAGGCACAATTGATTGCCGAGGAAGAAGCCGAGCGACGCGAACTCGAAGCTGCCATCGCTGCATCTATCCAACAGAACTCTTCCGGCAACGCACAAGAAGACGAGCTCGTGGCAAACGCCATTCGCGCCTCCATCGCTGAGCTCGACCGCCAACCCGCTGACGCCGGTGCCGAAGAGGAAGAGCAGGCCCTCAAGCGTGCAATGACGGCTAGTCTCGAAGAAGCCGGTCGCACTGGCAGTTCGGCAGAGGAGCAGCGTGTGCTGGAGGAGACGATCAGACGGAGCTTGTTGGATACGAGTAAGAGGAGACTTCATGGCAGTGACTCTGAATGGGATAGTAGCGATACCGAAGGCGACGAGGAGTTCCAACGTATCGTCGCTGAGTCGAAGGAGGTCGCGCACTTGCATGAGAAGTATCCAGAGGAGTACAAAGCAGTGTCGGGTGCGCAAGAAGCGGGCGTCATGCGCGACATTGCCGACGCCACTGGTGCGAGCGCTAGCAATCTAACACATGCTGGTGGGAGTGTACCCCCTCAGCCCCCTGCACTCCCGTCGCGTACAGCAGACGGACGAAGTCACTCGGAGCACGCCCAGCATGCGGACGAAGAGGAAGAGTTAAGAAAGGTGTTAGAACTCAGTGAGCAAAGTCACCAGGAAGATGCGAAGAAGCTCGAGCAGGCGAAGAACGAGGAGGACATTGTGATGGAGTATGTGAGGAAGCAGAGTCTGTTGGAGGATGAGCATCGGAGGAAAATTGGGGAGGGAAGCGCAAGCGGGCCGAGTGTTTAGCAGATGGATGAATGTATGGGTGGATCAGGAGAGAAAAAGGCAAGACAGTATTGCCGGACTCTTTTATTGGGAACAATTGGAAGCGGGAAGAGCATTGCATTGGACTGGAATGATACCCTTACGTACACGTATAGAATTCCCTTGCGTTGAGATACATCCATTTAAAGCTCAGCTCGACAGTGACGAAGTGAGAGTTCCTAGCATATATACAATAAAGACTTGGCACAGGCGCCAGGGATGCCTCGAATAATATGTGGACTGACATCATTGACTATTTGCCAAAGCTAGTTTACCTCTCGTGTCAGAAATAAACCAAGATTTAGTCGAGCGAGGGACCTATACTTTCAATATCCCACAGCAGATGGCGCGCGCTTTCGACACTATATCATTGCTCAATTCCGGATCATGCTATTCGCTACGAGCGATCAGCCGAGCCCATGAAGCTTCAAGATGTACATTGTTCTTTCAGATAGGTGAGAGGATTGACATTACGTATCTATCTACTTTACAAATCTATCAACTCGTCTCTCACGAGCACTCGGGTTGTGGGAGCATGCCTGATTGGTTGTCGTTCTCGTACCAGAGTCATTGAATTCGGAGCCGCATCTGTCTTCCCTCAAAGTTCCTCATGCGGGGGGCCAGGATCAGGCCGTGGCACAGGATCAGCATGTGCGCTTGACCACGTAGCCCAATACGCCTTGTTGAATCGATCGTCGAGCAAATCAGAGTGCGCACTGCCCCAGTTGTGTCCCAAAAGCGTGTCCTTGAGCTGTGTATCCATCTTCTCAATGCTTACCAGGTTGGAGCGCTGCCAATCGCCCTTGGCGTTCTCCGGCGCTTCACCCTTCTTCGCCTTGCGGAAAGCGTGTGTACTGCCCCAATCACGGTGGACGACGAACTTGGGATTATTTCCCTTCCACTCTACCCTGTGCGAATAATCAACGTCGTAGTTCCCATGCGCTGACCAGCCCAGAATCTTCGCTTCGTCGTTCTGCGCCCACACGGCGATATGCTCCCAATCATGCTTGTGCCCTTCTAGCGGAGTGGCGTTCCCTGGCTCGTCCTTCTCGAAGTAGTAGCCGTAGAGATAGAAGCACCACCCATCGTCTGTGCACTTCTCGCGCACGTACACGTTGCTGTTGTCGAGGCGATCCACCCTCTGACAGTCATCGTGGCCAAGATCAACCTCGTGGCGGCACCGTTGATCGCTACCGCACAGCTCCAATCCAGGATTGAGCTGGCCGTCGCGGAAGATGGCGGCGGTGTTGTAGCATGCTGACTTGTCGAAGTCGATGACGGGTTGATACTTCTTCGCACCTTCAGATACGTATTCGTCTAGTCGGCTATGCGGTTGCGGCTGTGGCCCCGGTGGAGGGCTTGGAGGAGCTGGACCTGGGGCAGGAGCTGGACTTGGCGTGTGGTTACATATGTACGCCATGCTGCATTTCTTCCCATCAGCCAGCGTAAACAAGCCATCCAAATGCCGACTCCAACACGTCAAGAGCACCGTGTCGTACGTGTGATATGCCAACCCCGCGACATTCGGATCACCAGCATTGTTGTTGACCATCACAGTCCATTTGTCGCCGTTGGGTAGCGTCTGCGTCACCCCGCTGGGTCGCCATGGGTAGGAACCGTCCCAGGGCACGTTGGCCATGTATTTAGGGGCACCCCATGCGGGTCCAGAGTAGTACATCATCTCGCGGGATGTGGACCCGCCATTGACGCCTAGGCCGATGCCGCAGTCTGCGAGGACTAGGTTTTCGGACCAGGTTGTTTCGGCTGAGACGACGATGATTGAGGATGCGAGAAGTATATTCAGAAATAGTGGGCCCATCTCAAGAGATGTGGTTGGCGAGTGACGCCGTGGGTTTGATTGTGTGGAGTGTGAGTTCGACTGTTGATGTTTTGATGCTGACGAGTACGTCTTGATCGAGGGATAGATATACTCGTTGATGGAACTCGACGTTACACCAAGAGCAAGAAGCTGTATGGGTGCCGTGCATATCCTCCTGCTTTGTTATGTTGCGCATTGTTGCTACATCATGCGCGCTCACATAGTTTCTATGACAGCACCATCGTCCCATTCTTTGCGTGTCAAGAAGACTGATCATGCCATGTAATATCAGCTAAGTCCTTCCTCCAGCTATTTTCAGTGGCGAGTTTTAAGTCCACCTGACGATGGCGTTGGTAAACAATCTTGGAAAACGCGGTGTGGAAGAGCGGAAAAGTTGTAGAAGTCTTCCAATAGGGAACTCAGCCGCTAGTGTCATTTTTCGCGACCAGTACCATCACGCGGGTTTGATTGGATTTCTTTAGGACCAGCTCGTATCTGCAGTCAGCCCCGGGATATCAGCCGCACGTTGTCCAGCTGCCCAGACTGGAGACACAAAATATTTCGACACTCGAGGTAGCGACGTTTTCTGGCGAACATTGACGACAACTTGAATGGCAGCCAAGGTAGCGCAGGAAGTTTGATAAATTTAACCAGAAACACCTGAAGCAACTGCCACTTTTCCCGACGACTTCTTGCTACGCTACACCATGAATTAAGATCTTAGGATCGGAACGAGTTGCCATCATCGCCTGTGTCTTAGCAGACTTAGGAGCAAACATTGGCCGGGAAACGTTCAAATTATGCCCACTAAACGTTATTAATACTGCACCTCATGCCTGTACATACACCAGACAGGCACGCTTTTAGTCTTCCACATTCGAATCCAGGAGTCTGCATACTAGCTGTGCCATTAGGAGACTTCATATTGCAGCGTACCAAGCCTCATTGGATCAATTTCGTTCTACAGTAAGTGCAAAATAATCGCTGACGCAGGCTGAAGACTATGGTCGGTACCGATGTGTGGTATGATGGTTGCTAGAAATTGGAGTATCCTTTCCGGAATTATTCAAGCAGATATTGCGTGGTGTGGCGTTATCTCTGACCGAGTTTTCGATTATAGCACAACTAACACTACGTTTGATACTATTTACCGAACTCGGCTGAAATTGCCTAGCCTCACCTTCTTTGCACATTGAAGCAAGACTTGTGACATAGTCGCGCAATTTATAGGGGATGATGATATCGTCAATGACGTAAGATCTCAAGCTGGAGATGGAAAAGAACAGTCGACCGGCATCGAGTCCGCAGGTGGATGCAAAACGGTTCTTTTGTGCATGTTGAGAATGGCACGAACATATTATTGTTGAAGACACGGTTCAATACATCATGGCGGCCTTGTTGTGTTGCAACAAATGGAAGGCGATGTCACATGCAATAACAAATGCATATGACATCGTATTCCTAATGCCATGTAGGCCTTCCTGTCCCGAGCTTTGGGGTAGACGTCTCGCGTTACATGTGCGATTATCTTACGAGCTCTGGTTTCTAACTTCCACCTCCCTGCGAGCAGATAGCAGTTCCTCAATGTGACAAAGGATGATCAGTTCCATTTGAGACATTAAGTGCGAAGAATGTGTTTCTCGCAAGGAACGTTCCAGTTGTGTGGTTCCCAGTATCTTTATAGGGTGTTAAGAATAGAATTAGTCGGGAAGTGCTCCGGCAGTGGTGTTAATAGTGTTCGATAGGTGTAGTTAAGCCTTAACATTCACCACATTGCGTCGATCATTCATGCACAGTATCGCCGTAGACAAGCATGAGCGGAGATGCAGTCTCTCTTTCTGTTCAGCAGTGAATTCGCTTCTATAAGTGTCTTGCAAATCTGGATGCTCCACCTATTAGCTTTGGCGGAAAACAAGGCGAGATTAATAGCATCCCGGTTCAACATAAGTTCTAGGCTCTCGGCCGTCGGAAGCTCGCATCGTCGGAACAGACTAGCAACGGGGTGTTTGTATGGTCGCTTCACCCTCCACATGACTAATTTTACAGTGCAATTCTAGTAGATTACTTTCAATTGGTGGCTGCAG
This sequence comes from Phaeosphaeria sp. A1 3.1a, assembly GCA_003501895.1. Taxonomy (NCBI): domain Eukaryota; kingdom Fungi; phylum Ascomycota; class Dothideomycetes; order Pleosporales; family Phaeosphaeriaceae; genus Phaeosphaeria; species Phaeosphaeria sp. A1 3.1a. The sequence continues at coordinate 102,237 of QVXC01000061.1, forward strand.
CATAGAAGGCGGGGTAGTCCGATTCTGTACGTAAGCTCGTATCTACCCAAACGCCTTGCACTCATATGGCGCGTGCATCCTTCTTGTACGCAGGATCTCAAATATCATGAAATGGAAAGGACGTATTTTGTAAGACCCTCCTAGTGTATGAATGAACGTCAGAAATGATTCGTGTCATGGTTTGGTTTTATTGCAGCAGACCATCGCATGCAACCTTGGAAGTAACGAGTGCAGTAAAATCTAAAAACATGACAAAACTGTGAACTTACAGGAGGCTCCATTTTCCTGAAAGCCTTAGCGTAGTTCTTTCTGTGTACCCGAAACATCTGCAGTGCCTCCGGGCGTTCTGCGGTTAATATTTGAACCGAGGAATGCGAAATGCACTATGTCAACGATGATGTTCAAGGACTCGGGTGCATCAAGCACCTTCAACGTGATTGGCTGACTAGTCGGATGTGTAACAGGTATGTACCACTCGTATCATCGTGACTCGTATCCGCAATATCTTGAAGAACAGCGCTACTGTAATGCTAGTATAAACAGCATCACCTATCGAAAATGCTCGAGTCGAGCCAACATCGTCTTTGAGTATTGCAGTAAGTTCGCGGACGAGCGAAATCCGAAAGGGTATGTCCACTGCAAGAGCGATATAAATATCAAGGCGTTTCCGCCAGAATTGTCAATATCCTCACCACCCTCGAGCATTTTTCACTCAGCACATCCCACTCGAAGCTCATTTTGTCAAGCTCATCGACATGCGCTCCAGTATCATTCAATTCCTCTTCCTCGCCGCCTCGCTGGCCTACGCCACCGCCATCCCTGATGTCGAGGCCAAAGAAGACCTCGCTGCTCGCGAACTCAAGGCCGCTGAGAACCTCGCTGCCCGTGCGTCTTGCAAGTGCAAAAAGGTCAGCAATGCTGGCCTGTACTGCGGTTTCTGCAAGACGTCCAACGGTGTAGGTCCGGGAAACGCTTTCTACAACACTGTTCCCTTCGACAATGTCGCGTGGTGCAACACGTCCGGAGGCTGTGAGGACTACGGATACTCTAGCCACTGCGCGGATAAGGAGGCTCGGGGCTGCAAGGGTATCGATAAGTGGTAGAGGTGAGAAGAGTCGAGAGAATTTGGAGTAAGCAGTGGATCTGACAGATTCAGCTTTGAAAACGAACAACCCGTGATCTCATGCAGCCAACCAATGGTTACACAGATTGAACTCGATGGTTGCAAACGACGCATGGTAGCGACTTGGTGTACATGAGTAGGAGTTGGAGAATCAAAGGGTCATAGGTCGGCACTACTCCGTGATGGTCATGAGCACGCTTCTCATAGAGAGAGGTACTGGACTCAATGTGAATGTGTATCCGAGACCTATTTCACGAATATCTGTAAAGCATTTTTATTGTGCCTAAATCCTCCTCGCGACCTTCTTAAATGACCCAACTCTTGCCCGGGATGTATTCAAAAGCTGGACCAGTGATACGGACTTTGCGCAACAAACCTACGGGACTGTAAACGACTCAACCCTAATCGAAAATGCATCAACCAAACATGTGCCACCATAAACGATGTTAGACATTACTTAACGCGACCAAATATGTACTTTGAGTCTCACTTCCTTGATGGAGGTAGAGACGACACCATTGTGAGGGTACGGAAGGGAAGGTTGTATGATTGACAAGTGGAGTGTTGCCTTGAGAGCAACATGTAATCACGCTATTGTAAAAGGAAATGTAGATGCGGATGTAAGTTTTCTACTTGTTCACGTCTTCATAACTTAGACTTTGAACGTTTTGAATTCCACTTCTAGCTCGTACCTACGCAGTCTCCAGCCGTCTTACGCATGATGACTGTGGGCACGGCTATACGCGAAAAGATCTGGGAGATGCCAGTACAGCGCATTATCTCTAAAGTAATAACCGCCTCGAGGGATCAAGAAGACAGCAAGAGTCTCTCAATTCGAGGACGAAGATCATTGTTGCAAAAGCTGGACAGCAGAATCTAACGGGCAATGGTATGAGCCTCGTCACTACTTCTGTGCTTATCCTGCAGGCTCTGTCGAAGTAGAAGTCAGGCGTTCCGATGATGTCGTTGCGTGGCGCCGAGCTCTTATGGATAACTTAAGTTAGCAGCCTCTCCCGCTCCGCTCGGTTGTCCGGCAAGTGCTGTCTATGGAGCCGAGTCGGCAAGCTTTTCCACAACCCTGGTACACGATCACTCTTCCCTTTCTTCGTGTAAACCACGTCACCTAAATCTGTGATCATGCTCCATTTAATTAGGTCTCATGGCGTGTCCTCGATCATCGTCGTAAAGTCAATGGGAAAGTGAGACCGTGGGGTTACCCTTCCCCAGACTACAAACAAGTGCTGGGCTCCAATTGCGACTATGCAGTTGCAAAAGCCCTGGGATCGAGGATCGTGTCAACGTCGATTTCCGCGTATGAAAAGTGCCCGAAGGATGTTCCGATTGACCACTCATCCTCTAACCCGGGCGCCATATCCGCACATGGCTAAGACGCCATGCGAGCCCGTACGTTGGCCCAGAGATTGCTGGAGTGCCGGGTTGAAACATGAATCTTGAACTTCTCGGCAGGGTCAGAACCAGATCAATCCCCATGCTTGTATACATAGGGAGCATTCCCAATCGTTTGGTTTGATTCTGCGTCGAACCCTGCCTTCCAGAGCCTGGCCTCGCTCTCTTTACGAAATTCCAAGATTTTGCATCGCCCTACGAATACTGTACGGTCACAGGTCGTCGCAATACACCATGAATACACTCAGAAACATCGGCAACAAGATCATGCCGCCGCCACAAAAAGGCGAAGACGGACGTGATCAATGGCCTTCCCGCACAGCGTTCATGCTTGCGTCGCTTTCTGGTGTGATTGGCATGGGAAACTTTCTTCGCTACCCATCAACTGTTTTCAACAACCACGGCCTGCAATGGTTCATCCCATATCTTCTCGCTTTGTGTTTGCTTGCTGTTCCCGCTCTGGCCCTCGAGCTCGCTGCTGGAAGCGCCTATCGCGGCGGTACAGTAACAGCCTTCAATAAGATCAGTCGTCGCATGAGAGGAACAGGCTTCGCGTTGAACTATGTCGGACTGGTTGTGAGCATATACTTCATCCCAATCATTGCGTGGGGTATGGTTTTCTTCCAGAAAAGCTTCGAAAGCCCCATGCCTTGGGCCGGCGACACAGAGAACTACTTCATGTATGAGATCACCGGAGCCGTGGAACCGGACAAATCCGGTACCTGGGTCGATAACCCTGGAGCAAACTTCGATGGTCGCTTAGTGGGATGGAACGCCTTTTTGTTCTTCCTTGTATGGCTTTGTATCTTTCGAGGCACTGGTTGGACAGCTCGCGTCGTCTACTTCACCATGGGTATGCCCCTCATCGTCATGGTCATTCTTATTGGCCGTGGCGCGTCCTTGCCAAATGCAGGCCGCGGCATCAAAATGTACTTTGGGACCTGGAGGAGTGAAGCACTGGCAGGAACTGGTATCTGGCAAGACGCGGTTGGGCAAGTGTTCTACTCCACTGGTGTCGGATTCGGCTTTTACACCGCTTATGCTTCCTACAACCACGTCCACGCCAACGCTGCGCAAGACTCGGTCATCCTCGTCTTCACTAACGCTTTCCTCGAGGCTTCCTTAGCATTTGCCGCCTTCGGCATCGTAGGCTTCATGGACATGAAACCGGACCCAGAGAACCCCATGGGCAGCTACAGTCTCGGTTTCATGACTTATCCAGAAGCTTTCGTCCATATGCCAGGATCAAACTTCTGGTCCGCTCTTTTCTTCTTCACGCTCGCCGTAGTTGGTGTCAGTTCGACCTTCGTCATGCTCGATGCTGTCATGACATTGATAATGGATTCTGCGATTGCTCGAAGCAGGCGTTGGTCGCGCATGATCGTATCAAGTGTACTCGTTGGCGTTGTATTCCTTCTTTCGCTTCCAAACTGCACCCAGTGTGGCTACTACTACGTGGACGGCATCGATCGATGGATCAACAATGTTGGCTTGGTCTTCGTCGTTTGGGCCGAGTGCGTGAGTGCCACTACGATTTATCGCTTCGAGGATGTTGTCGACTAAGTTGGCATGTCTTTCGCCATCTACAACACGGGGCTTTTCGGCGCTCAGCTCCTAGCTCTCATTGTCGGACACGCAGTCAACGTAGAAGCAGGCGCTAGCGTTGGTTTTGGCATCTTCGTCATTGCTACGATTGTGAGCGTTTTCCTCGCAAAGACCCCAACTACAAGAGTGATGGCCAGGGTCTTCGGTCGCAGTACATACCTGTCAAAGCTATACTATCTCGCGTTCTACTCGGTAAGTAATTTAGACGAACGATCTGGGTAAGAATTCGGGCGCTAATATTTCGCAGGGTAATCAATTGCGCCATGATCTCAACTCAGTCATTGCGATTGGCAAGAATTGGTCGTTGCCATTCATTTGGGCGCCTCTCTTGCGCTACGTCAGCGGTCCCATTCTGGCCATCATTCTCAGCCTCGCGTACCCCAGCTTCGAAACCCTCAACAACGACCCACTCCATATCATGGGCTTCATCGTCGGCCATTTCCTGCTTGTCTGGTGTGTGGCCGGCTTCTTTTTCCCTCGCTGGCTCGATGTTTTCATCATCCCTGAGCGACGCGACGACTGGAAGCAGCACCTTGCCCCTGGCATTGTACGAGATACGACCGAGGGCCAAATTGCCGATCACTTAGAGTCTGGCTCATCGTCTGATGTTACGGATGAGAAGAGGGAGGAGTCTCAGGACAAGGATGTCCTGACTGGCAGCATTCCTGCCAGTGGCGGGGTTCGCGGTGAGGAAATCGGTAGGGCTCAACCGTCGCCTTAGATTAGTTAGGCAATGACAGAAGTAATAAGCGGCATTCATTGGCTAAGAGCCCTTTGCGATGACGTTCTGTAAAACAGTTGCCAAGGAAAGGTCCAGGACGATGCAGCTTGCACAATGCAACTAGTATAGTTCTAGCCCCCAACTCACGTGTCTCTGTTGTTTCCGGCGCTCACATTGCATACACAATCAAGCAGTGTGCCTCACGAGAGAATTGAATGCTCTGTGAGCACAATTGTGGCTTTGACCTGCATTAGTGCTGCCGCCCAAAAAAACCGAATATGCGCGACGTTGATTGCTTCCCGTGTGCCCTCCATTGTTTCCGTTTCTGCAATGCACATATTTAGTTGCGTATGTCGGCCTCTTCTCACAACTACACCAGTTCTATTCTACCTAGGCTGCGGTATAATTTATTGTCATACAGAGATGTATTGTCTGCTCTGATAACAATGTTCTCTGGTGACTCTTTGACTATTAGACTTGTTTGGTACGGGTTGTTCACTGTTAGCATTTTGCTTCAAATCCCTATCATCTATATAATCGCCTCGCGAACCAGTACGGATACCACCGGCTTTGATTCGACATCAGCAGAGTACCTTTTATACAAGAACTCCCGCTTCAAAACATCTGTAGCACGGCGGCCCTCGGAGGCTGCCAAAGTCAATTGCACACAAATCTTTGCTGAGGGTGGGCAGTTCGTGCTGTCAGGTCGAAGCACTGGAATCTACAACGATTATCCTCAAACATCTTATTGCGACATGCTCAGCTGCTTCAAAGACTACGTTGTGATACCGTCCACACCCCGACCCATGGCTTTCGCACTCAGCAGCATCACAATCTGGCTGTATTGGAACATTACTGCTCTTGGAACCGTATGAAGTATCCGACATGCTTGCCTCCGCAGTAAAGGCTTAGACAGATGTGATCGCAATTGTAACGGTGCTGGCTTCACGGATTGGTTCTTCTATATTTTCGACCTCGCCTGCTTCATCTTCTAGTGGGTAGCCTTTGCTCTACTATCCAAAGATCCAGATTATCGTTCGGCTGTGTCTTACTTCCAATGGTGGTCTACATTTCGGTACATGCTTGCTATGCGCCATCATCCCATCTCATGCCGTCAGTGGTTTGTCGATCGACGTCATTGGTTAAGACCGACTGTCTATGCCCTGGCTTTTGAACAATGGATTGCCACATGTTTTGTAATTCATTGGAAAATCTTGGACATGCAGCTACAAGGCTCCCAGTGGTGCGAGGCTCGGTCCCAAGATTGCGATCTCAGGAGGAAGTATGACTGCATCACGACAAACTCCGTGGCAACCCTGGGTTCATCAAATTGCTCCATGAGTCAGATTTGCTCGATAGATACACTTTTTGTAGATCCTGGCGGAAAGGGTGCCACAGCTTTGGCGCCGCCTGGCTACTTCGCAGCTTTCATCATGCTGACAGGTTTTTCTTGCACTCTCATCTTTGGAATAATAGTGAAAAATTTATTTCAAGATCGGTGGGAGGAGCGGGGGAACCCCGTGCGTATGCGACATTCGTGGTATGGTCTTGGAGTGCCTCATCGGCAAGAACGCTGGTTGTTGATTGTAGTTTTCACATTCACGATGGCATTTGCATTCCTGACGGCTGCGGACAACGGGTTCTCTGAACGAGATGCAACTGTGGCATTCGACACGACTTGTCAAGTGGTCCATGTTACTATGAGCCCATGGAAGGTATATTTTGACATCAATGCGTACGGACGTACTTATCGCTTGGCTAGGATGTGGTTCAACGTGTAACAGAAGACAAGTACTCAATGTCAATATTTTATCATGAACACACAGTATTTGTCATGAGGTAGGTAACTAATTACTCTCACCTAGTATGCGCTGGTCATGTACATGAGTCGTGGATGGGAAGGCTGCTAGGAAGACGGGTTGGAGGAGACTTTTTCTGTCTTCTAAAATAAGACGTACGCTATGAGACTTGTAGTTACTGAAATACTGCATAGCTAAGTAGCTTAACGTTCTTAGTCTGGCCTTGCTATTGCCTTGTCCCCATGGATGGTCATCTGGCTTGCTCTGATGCTTTTTGCGTCTCCTTTAAATCCTCCCACGACCAGGGAACTTCTTGAGCAACTCGGCCGTCTTCGCCCTACAGTCTGGCGATAGTGGTATTCCAATTAGAAATATTCAAGGCCATACTAGTATTCGCCTTCTTACTGCTCTCCTTTTGCATCCCTGACAAGGCCTAAGATCTCCAGAGTCTCCGCCCCCAGGTCCACATCATGATCAAAGCTCCAATTCCACGACCTAACGCATTCGGCAAACCAAACTTGAACCATGAGCGAGGCTGCCACAGCTTTACCGAGGGAGCTGCAACCCCGTTTTTTCGTTGCTGCCTCTGTATGTCGTCACTTTCGAGACATCCAGTCTGCCCATTTCTTCCTTTGAGCGCAGTCACAGCGTCCAAGATGATAGCCACAACGTCCTCCGGTTTGCTCAGGAACGGAGAATGACTCGTTGCCAGCTCTATATGTTCCACGGTCCCACCCATCTGCCTCGCCATCCCCACCTGCATCCTCTGCGCAAAGACGGGCATGGCTTTGTCCTCACTCGTCCCAATATACCATGTCGGAATGTCCAGCCAACCCGCGTACGAATGCTCGCCACCCTCGAAAAGCGCCTTGAGAGATTGCGGCGTCAGCTCACTGACCCAGAAGGCTGCTTCTTCGGGAGGAAGGTCGTGATAGAAGAGAATGTTTGGAGGTGTGACAAGTTCAGCAAAGCCAGTGGAGGCATTGACGCGCCAGGACGGTGGTGGGTGACCGAAGAAGGGATCCATAAAAGCAAGTCCAGTCAATGTGAAGCCAGAGGATATGAGGATGAGACCTATAACGTGTCCAGTAGTAGTTGACGTTTCACTCTGTTCGTCGAGACCGTAACGTAAAGTGAGGTCTTTGATTGCGCTGTTGGCGACCATGCCGCCGTAGGAGTGCGCGATCACGAGAACGTCGTGGCCGTCGGTGGTTGCGCTCAAGATAGCGGCACGAGCAGCGTCCAGATCGTCCTTGAAAGTTGCGGCTGGATTCCCGAGGGTCGAAGAAAGTGTAACAGCTGTGCATTCCTGGCCATGCTCGCGATCGAGAAGTTTGATGACTTTATCATAGCATGTTGGGCGATGCCATGACCCATGCACAAAGACTAACGATAGAGGACGTTCCATTGCACGAAAAAGATTTCTATGTAACAGATATTGCAATAGATGACTCCAAGATGATGGGGCACACAAGGTGCCCGACGAACGCGCGCTTTATACGGAGTTTTGATTCCGTCCAGCGGAAACAGTCGGGTGAGACAGCATTGCCCGCGCTGAACAAATTCACATCCCAACACGATGCGACAACTTTTTTTCTCAAGGAGAACTTAGGGCCTATATGATATGGGTATGATGATCACTATGGTGTAGGCAGATAATTTTGAAAACTAGTTGTACCGAAATGCAGAGGGTGCCTAGGCGGAATTCCATACAAGTCCTGGTTTTCTATAACTAGTTAGCGCACCCTAACTTAGTTATTTATTAGCAAAGTTAACTCAGGATGTCGGCGCTCGGAGAGCATTCCTTCTCCGCCCCGACATCCACGTGCTTATCCTTCACGTGGATACACCGGTGTGCTACACTACTACGACAAGCTTGTACAGACTCACATGTCTTCGCAACGATGCGTTACGGGGTTGTATCACAATCAGTCACTCACTGTATCGCACGAAAGTGCCATTGGAACCAAATACGTCGGAATTACCCACACAACCATACCACAGTGGCACAACATTCTGTCGACACGATCTAGATTTATATAAATCCCTCAGTGCCATGATGACACGATCGTAACAGAGCGCGCTAACCGTTCCCCAGTTCAGAACTTTGGCAAAATAAGTCGTAGTACACAAGTCTACTACAATATGGGTACGCCAGTCTATTCCACAATTTCTCACTATCCACGAAGCTCAAACGCAACAAGAAGCAACGTGTTTTACAAGCGAGCGGGCCATACAAGCGAGCGGGCCACCCCACCAACTTTACCCAACGTCTATACTTTGATCAACTAGTTATGGCTCCTCCTAACCACGCCCAAGAGAGCTCTCACGAGTCTGATATCTACCTTGCAATCTCAGCTCTTGATAGACGCCAAACATCAACTGAGCGATCTGCCGCCCAAACGTACAATGTCGTCCAAACTACCCTCCAACGCCGACGCGCTGGGACGCGCGCACGAGGCGATTGCCAGCCCAACTCAAAGAAGCTGACCAAGCTAGAAGAGGAGGTGATAATTAGTCATATACTTGACCTTGACCTACGTGGATTTTCGCCCACGTACGCTGCTGTACATGATATGGCTGATAAACTGCTGGCTGCGCGCGGCGCTGGTCAGGTCGGCGTCCACTGGGCGCGGAACTTTGTCAAGCGTACAGACAGTCTTACGACGCGTTTTAATCGGGCGTACGATAGGCAGAGAGCTCTGTGTGAGGATCCAGTCCTAATCAAGAGCTGGTTTGAGCTTGTAGAGCAGACAAAAGCCAAGTACGGCATCTGCAATGAGGACGTCTAGAACTTTGACGAAGCTGGCTTCATGATGGGCAAGATCTCAACTCAGCTTGTCGTGACAGGATCAGAGAGAAGAGGCCGGCTAAAGGCTCTTCAGCCTGGTAACCGTGAGTGGGCGACGCTGATCGCTGGCATCAATGCTGCTGGCGGGTCTATCCCACCATTCCTCATCTTCACCGGCCAGTACCACCTCTCTGCCTGGTACGAGGACGCAGCAATCCCACGCGACTGGGTGATCGCAGTGAGCGACAA